>LOEQ01002256.1:124966-141848 GCA_001685075.1 Bramus lutescens | reverse complement strand
ATCTTCACCAACCCCACATCAGACAAAGGACTGATTTCCAAAATATGTAAAGAACTCAAGAAATTAGACATTAAAATTCTAAATAATCCAATTAAAAATGGATACTGAACTAAACATAGGTGATTTTGTGAGAGCTCATACACATATGCACTAAAACTAGGTGGTAAAATCTTTTGGGACCACCAGTGACTGTGTGTCTACCATTAATCAAAATGTTGTACATAGCATGACTATATGTAGTCGTATTTCTCTTACCTCTGTCTGGAATTCTACTAAGGCTTCCTATTGAAAAACCCAACCAAGACACAAGAGAGCCCATTAATGTACCCCATACTGATCATCTTCCCAGGGACCAAACAAGGGTAAAGAAGGGGAAAGAATGAATATAGAGTAATAGGAACATATTAGATATGTATTATGCTATCTATGATATATCACTAGAGCCTGGGATTATTTGAAATGGTATTGTTAGAGGAAATCTAAGACAAATGCTTATTAGATATAAGAATTGGTAAATAATTTAAGAAAAATAAACTTCCCTAATATATGTACATTTAAGAAGAGGATGTTTTTATTTCTTGCATTTGTCCAACAAAATACCCTCATAGATTTATGCCAGAGAGAAGATAGGTAGACACTTGCTGATTATTGAGTGAATTATTATATTAATGAAAGAATGAGTTAAGATACATGTTTAAGGATATCATGAAGAGGGCTGGAGAGATGGCTCAGTTAAGAGCACTGCTTGCTCTTCCAAAGGTCCTGAGTTCAATTCCCAGCAACCACATGGTGGTTCATAACCACCTGTAATGAGATCTGGTGCCCTCTTCTGGCCTGCAAGCATGCATGCAAGCAGACCACTGTAAAATAAATAAATATAAAAAAGGAAATCATGAAGAACCGCAAGTGGCAAACTATTGATAAGAAGGACAATAAGAGAAGTTTCTGATAATAAATATCTAAAATAATAGCAAAAATAACATCTTAAATGAGATAGAGGTCAATTTCTTTTTTTCTCTCTTATTCTTATGCAATATTTTTGACAGTATATTTTGATCATTATAAGTCTACTTCTTTTCTATGTATGTCTGGATGTTAGCACTCTTCAGCAGATGCTGTATCTCCCCTGAGAGTCTCAGGGAGTCATATTCTTTCCGCTTTCTGTCCCTGTCATCCATGGGAAGTGACCTTCAGCCTCGTTATCTGATATGTAATTCCTTATTGAGTCTGTGTTCTCAACATAAGAATAAAGGGTGTGGGCAAAAGAAAAGAAGTAGCTATGTGGCATGTCATTCAGTAGAATTCCTACCCACATTTAAGTAAACTATAGAGTAACCATGTGTTGTCTAAAAATTGGTGGTCATATAGTTAGGAAGGATAGTTGATATTAAGGGACAGCTAAGTTTTTCTGCCACAGGACGTCTCAGTTCTGCTTTCACCTCTAATGTCACACTGCTTGGATGTTATGTCCCTTTTCTTAAGGTGACTCTTTTCATTCTTATTGTAAAGTGAAAAACATGACTTGAAAAAGTGACTATGTTTTAGATGTGATAAGAGCCATGGTTGGGATATAATACAAGGCTCTACAAGCCTCAGTATGTTTCCAGAAATAAGTGTATTCTATATCAGAGAAAATATGCCCAAATACACTTTAAAGCATATGATTAGAGATATGAATTATTTAAAGAGGTAGTGTTCAAGTAAACATCATACGGAAGATGAGCTTTAGCCTGCGTATTGAGAGACGGCTAACATTGCTGAATACAAACTTGAGAATAAGGTTACCCAGAAAACAGAGGGCCAGAGTCATTGCATGATGATATTTACTTAGATGTCTGGCTTGATTGGGTTTAGGAATTCCTGGAAGAGTAAGACAGACAGGAAGACTGGAGTCAACTTCTTGGAAAACCTTTACTGTCATGTTGGCTATATTCTGTTTTCAGATGTTAGATCTTTTTCTTTATATGAACAATCCTATTTATTTCTCACATAGCTTATGGAGTAGGAAAATTTTTCCCAGGGATTGGATAAGGCTAACAAGATAAGTTCTTTTGCTAAGTTCACATGTATGAGGACCAAGATTTAAACTAGGTTTTTAATTCTAATACTCTTTGCTGGTGCTCTGATAGGCACATTGAGACTCATAGTTAGAAAATAAATCTAATGAATTTTCATGCTCCACCCGAGCCAGATGAAACAGGTTGGGAAACTCTCTGGATCGATTCAATCCCTTTATGTAGAGTCTCAAAGCAGATGCTCAAGGTTTTGGGCTTGGCATACTTTTGCAGACAGGGCAACTCTTGGTTTGGATTATAGGGTATTTGATATGGCTCATATTTAAGGCAACACCATAATTAGTTAATGCTTATCCCAATTTGGAGGGAGGATAATTACAAGTGGGAAGGCTAAATATGCCAACATGGAGTCTGAGAGCGCAGGCAAGAGGGGATATTTGCATTTTAGTGCCAAAAGCATTCCTCGTAGTAGCCATAGCTGTCACCAGGGCTGCATAGGCATGACAAATGACATTTTACTTTGCTACTCAGCAGTAGTTCCTGGTAATTCCACCAAGAAAAATGCCATTGAACATAAAGACATCCTGGGAAAGCTCTTTTGTGACTATCTTACTCATATATTTATTCATATATAATTTACATATAAAACCTACCCACTGTAAAAATACAGTCATAGAATTTTGAGCAAATTTGCAGAGTTGGATAAATATTACACTACAGTTTTGGAATATTTCTTTTGCCTCAGAAAGATTCCTTGATAGTTTCCACTCTTAGCTATAGTAGACACTATGAATTCATTATTCCTGCATATTCCATATAATTGTATTACATAATAATATCTTTGTGTTTTGAATATTTATCTTAACATGGCATACATGTTGAAGCATATGTTAGTAATTCTACAATTTTAGTGTGGAATTGTTTTCAGTGAAAGATAGTATCATTTCTTGTGTTGCATTTTCAGCTATCTGTGTTTAGAAACACTTCACTCTTAGGCTGTTGTAAGTTATTCTAATACACACAATTCTGTACCTGTACTGAATGCACATGCAATTACATTTTTCCTTAGGTAATATTTAATTTTTTTCCTGTTGCTGTGAAACATACGCTGTGAAAAATTCACGACAAAAAGCAACTTAAGGGAGAAAGGGCTCATTTTGGTTCCTAGTTCAAGGTATAGTTGTCATGGTGGGAATGCCAAAACAGAAGTATGACCTGACCATATCACTTCGAGGTTCAGAAAACAGACTGGTATGGATGCAGGACAAGTTTGCTTTCTTTGTTTATACTGGTATACATTTTATACAGGATCCCAAACAGGGAATGGTGCTACCCTCAGTGAAGAAGTGTTTCCACCTGTGTGAACTTAATCAACCTAATCCCCCGAAAGACGTGGCCCAGAGGCCAATCTCAGGTGACTATAGATCTCATCAAGTTGACCACTACAATCGATTAACCATCACAGGTAGATGAATAAAAATGTGATTACTGATCACAAAGTCAGTTTATGTTCAAATTTAAAAATGGAAAACCATGTAGCTGTATAATTTCATGTTCTTACAAGTAACACAGGTGAGTATAGAGACTTCACAGCACTTGAAACCATCTATATATTATTCTAACCATTTCAGTCTTTGTATTTGGTCATATTTCAATGTGCTTTTAAAATGTATTACCCTAATAACTAAGTTATTTTCTTTTGCCATTAATAACCTTTATAAAATAAGTGTCATAAAAATAATTTTATTTTTTATTAAAACATTATTTGGTGAAATATGAATTTGAATTTTTTGCCCATTTTTAAAAATCTCCAGTATTGTTTATAATTAAGCATTGAGACTTCTTCATATATTCATGAAGTCCTTGACTTCATGTATTTTTGACAAATATTTCCCCCAAACTATTCTTGTCTTGTAATTTATTTTGTCAGCCATATATGTTTAATGAATACAACATTTTAAAATTTGAAGTCCAATTTATCAGTTTTTATTTCTGTATTATGTCCAAGAACTTTTTCCTTCTGGATGCCACAAAGATAGTGACTGTGTTTTTCTCTCCAGAATTTTGTAGTTACAGCTTGAATTTTAGTTTAGCATCCATTTTGAAATAATTTTGTGCTCATTTGATTATACAAGCAAAATCTGATCATTAAGCTTTACCCATTAATTGCTATAGTACCATTTTCTGATGCCTTTGTTCATTCGTTTATTTTAAAATATTGTTTTCCCAGAGCAATTTTGGGTCACAGCACACTGGGAAGGATGTAGGAAGAGATTGGCACACACTCCCTATTCTCACATGCACAGCCTTCCCCTGTAAACAATATCCCCCACCTCCTACCAATGGGTATATTTCTTATAATTGATAAGCCTTTGGTAATCCTACCTTAGTGCTTCATTATCATCAGGCACAAATCATTTTTAACAGAGTACTCTGTTATTATTACATGTAAGAAATTGGAGAGAAATTTAACACTATGCACCCATTAATTTAATTTCTAAAAACTAATTTGCCTGTCCTAAAAATGTCCTTAGTGCTTCACCAGTTCACCCCACCTCATCTAATCCCTGGTACCCCACCTAATTTTGTATTGTTTCCATAGTTTCTCATTGTCTGGAATGGAAATTTTGGAATCTGTTCCATGGATTTCTTTCACTATATCCTCTCTATATGTTCTTGGCTTGATAGCTTATTTTCAATATTCCGTTTTCTAGCTAGAACACCATTTTATGTGGCTGCTGAAGGAAATAATAGCTATTTCCAAGTGTTGACAGTGTAAGCAGCAGGATCCCATCCATCCTGGTTAGGTTTTTGTCAACTTGACACAGTAGAATCATCTGAGAAGGCCCCATCCAGCTGACCTGTAAACAAGCCTGTGAAGCATTTCCTGGACTGTTTTATATGGAAGCGCCCATCGAACTGTGGGCTGGGATATCCCTGAGAAGGTGGTCCTGGGGCATATGAAGCCAGCCAGGGGAGCCAGCCCATGAGCACTGTTTCTCTATGGCCTCTGCTTTAGTTTCTGTCTCCAGGTTATTACCTGAGTTCCTTCCCTTACTTCCTTCCGTGAAAGACTTACCCAAAAGAGTACAGTGAAATAAACCCTTACTTCCCTAAGTTGCTTTTGGCGAGTGTTTTATCACAGCAACAGAAAGCAAACCAAGCCAGCCAGTTTACAACTCCTAAGTGGGCATCATTGCTGAAAATAAGTGATATGGAATGTCTTTTTTATATGGTTATTTCTTTCAGTATATCTGCTTTGGTGAGCAGCTGTTGAAATTTTTGGCTAATTGTTTTTCTTTCTTTGCTTTTTAAGACAGACTCTACCAATATAGCCTAGGTTGTCCTAAAATTCTTTACATAGCCCAATGCTAGCTGCCTTAGGATTTTCAATTATTTTGCCTTAGCCCCTAAGTAATGGGTTACAGGTGAGAACCTTCACACCCAGTTTGTTTAGTTTTGAACAGGCAAGGAACTCACCAAGTTGTACATAACTGGATAATGTAAAAACAGGACGAACTGCTTTCTGGGTCTCCTGTCCTTCTGTCTCCAGGACCTTAAGAGTATCCAAAGTAATTGAGTTCGCTCTAACAGTTGTTGTCCCTGCTCATTAGGGTCATGGTCTTGGATTCTGTAGTCTAAGCTCTTTCCTGGTTTTATGGGTTTGCCAAGCTTCTAACCAGAATATCTCAACCTTCCAATCTTGTCCTGAGGTGGCCTATAGGCCTTCTCTATTCTGAAAATAAGATCAAGGATAGCTAAGAAGACCCTTCCTCCTATTGCTGCAGATTTCCAGTCTGCCTAGATTTTCCAGCCCAATGCAATGACATTTTGATATGACTCATGGATCAGGGTTTACTTGAGTTATACTAAAGTTTTAGTACTTATTATACTTGCACTGTATTTTACCCTGTATCCTTAGATAAGTTCATAAGCATCTTTGATCTATAGTTTCTCATTTATATTACAGAATAGATTGTGATCATTGGGAAAATTAAATGAATAATTAACAAAGAGCCTAACACAGTGCTAGTACTCCATGAATATAGAATGGAATGATAATATATACATTACAAGTGTTTATTTCTCAGTATTATATTTTCAGTATGTATTCAAAATTTTTCCCATTTAGACTTGCTTATCTTTTGAGAGAAGTAAACTCCTACAGTGGTAGGAACTGAAAAGAAAGGCAGATTGAGAAAGGCATCCTACAATTTAATAAGACATGAGCACCAACTTTCCTATTTTTTCACTAGCTGATGGCAGTTCTTAATTTGAGTCCTCCCATTAACCAAAGAGGACCAAATAGACAGCAATTTATATCTGTCTTATAAAGAAAACTGCTGCATTCAGATTCCTTGTTTGCCTTTGCAAATAAACATCCTTCCAGAAACTGGAACATATGCCTCCTCACCCCTTTCATCTCAGTTCAGATTNCAAGTGTTTATTTCTCAGTATTATATTTTCAGTATGTATTCAAAATTTTTCCCATTTAGACTTGCTTATCTTTTGAGAGAAGTAAACTCCTACAGTGGTAGGAACTGAAAAGAAAGGCAGATTGAGAAAGGCATCCTACAATTTAATAAGACATGAGCACCAACTTTCCTATTTTTTCACTAGCTGATGGCAGTTCTTAATTTGAGTCCTCCCATTAACCAAAGAGGACCAAATAGACAGCAATTTATATCTGTCTTATAAAGAAAACTGCTGCATTCAGATTCCTTGTTTGCCTTTGCAAATAAACATCCTTCCAGAAACTGGAACATATGCCTCCTCACCCCTTTCATCTCAGTTCAGATTAATTTATTAAACGCTATCTCTTTCTAAATTATTAACTCAATCCTCCTATGCCATTGCATCTTCCCAGCTTATTTACCATAGCATGACATTAAAACATAATTGTTTTGTTAACAAGAGAATAGAAGCTTTCAATATCTTTCATACATTAAAGTGGTTAATAACAAAATGTTAATATGCACCACAACCATTGAATCAGCCTACTGATTTTCATTCAGCAACATTCATACGTATTTAAAAGTTTCCTTTGTCTAACTAGGTCAGAAGACAATTACCCAGTCTTGATATTGATTGTCCAAACTGCCATTCTGTAAAAGGGTGACAGGGAGACAGATGGCTGAGAGTTTTCAGCACTTCCTTCCATTCATGATCCCTATACTACAGATAGCAGAAGTCATTAAGTTTAGACTCAGAGAAAAACAACCTGAAAGATGGGTCTTTTNCAATATCTTTCATACATTAAAGTGGTTAATAACAAAATGTTAATATGCACCACAACCATTGAATCAGCCTACTGATTTTCATTCAGCAACATTCATACGTATTTAAAAGTTTCCTTTGTCTAACTAGGTCAGAAGACAATTACCCAGTCTTGATATTGATTGTCCAAACTGCCATTCTGTAAAAGGGTGACAGGGAGACAGATGGCTGAGAGTTTTCAGCACTTCCTTCCATTCATGATCCCTATACTACAGATAGCAGAAGTCATTAAGTTTAGACTCAGAGAAAAACAACCTGAAAGATGGGTCTTTTTGCAGCAACTTTCTTTGCTAGCTGAAAAAGCCGAGAACTAAAGACATAGGTGTGTGAGCCCAGTGGTTGATGATTGGGCCTCTCCTGCTCTACAGTTAAACAAAGAGACACATTTTAGTCACACTATAAACCCTCTTCTTTTATATTACTATGATGAAATATCATAGGCTAGGTGACTCATAAAATATAGAAAATCATTTCTTGTCATTATAAAGAATGAAAATCTGAGACTAAGTTTCTGGCATGACTGAGTTTTGTTAAAAGCCTTCTTCAAGATTATAAACTGTTGCTAGGTGGTGGTGGTGGTGCATGCCTTTAATCCCAGCACTCGGGAGGCAGAGACAGGTGGATGTCTGTGAGTTTGCAGCCAGCCTGGTCTACAAGAGCTAGTTCTAGAACAGGCTACAAAGCTACAGAGAAACCCTGTCTCGAAAACAACAAGCAACAACAGAAGAAAAGATTATAAACTGCTTATTTTTTCTTTTTAAATGCATTCCAGGTTAACTACCTTGTTTAAACTCAGGTCTTCTAAGATCTAGAGTTAGAATTTGTACCCAGTTCTGTTTGATGTTAATTCTTTCTGTGCTACTGGAGTACCTTCTGAACTATCTGTGTGGTGTTGTTGGAAATTAAGAGGATCATGGAAACCTTTTCTGTCGTGTGGAGCTTTATCATGAGTCAGCAGGGTGGGATGATGTTGCCACTACGGTGCTATTTAGTTTCTTCTCTGTCCTGCTTCAGGGCCTAGCCTGCCTTCTTCTCACTATGTTTATAACCTTACTATATTGGAATCTTGTCATTAGCCTAGTCAAAATGCCTGATTCATACTTTTTAATCTACTTTTTTTACACTTTTGCTTCACAAAACAAGACTGTAGGCCATCTTCTATTTCAGAATCTTCTCTTGCCCCCTATAGCTGCATAACTGGCTAATAAAGTAACTGATGAAGATGCAATTAAAGGCATGACAGTTCTCCAGGTCCTTGTTATGGGCTCCTGTTACTCCTCAGTTGAAGAGGGGTCTCTACATAGGTGAAGCTTATCTGTTTGTCCTTTCCTCTGACCCATGCTTAAGAAGCTCTAAGAAGTCTTCTCTTCTAGGAAACCACTTCTGTGCAGCACTTCTGTGAGGAATTGATGTGGTCAGAAGAATGATGGGTGTGTTTTCTTTGCCATGCTCTCCTTCAATATGGAAGCTATACTTTTGCTTCCCCTAGCACTATTCTACCCAGGGACAATCTGTTTTTCTGGTCATTCTCCCCTGCCCCAAACATATATGGTCCAGCTTAGACAGATGGCTTAGACATGCTGAGAGAGCCATCAAGATGGCTCCTACATTGAAATGCAGACACTGGCTGGTGTGGACTGGAATCTGTTGCACACCTAAGAACTGATGAACCTGTAAAAACATGTCTGTTTTATTTGAAGGCTCAAAATACCATACCCATTCAGAAGGTGTTTTTATTGGTATAATTGGTAGTTATAAAGTTGACAACAGCAGACATAATCATATAAATAGCTGTAAACCTCCCAGTATGGTGATTTTAGAAAAAGGTTGATCAACGCTTGAGTCCCACCTGTACTATTAGCAAATTACTACACACTACTTCATTTGCTTCTTCATCTGGGTTTAGAGAAATACACTTTACCTTCCAGAACATGTTCCAGAGTAATATGAATCAAAAGTAGCCCTCTGTGAGCACATGTGTACATCATAAATGTCACTAGCTAAGCTGATGATATATGTTATCTGATATAATTGTCACAACAGCCTTTGAGGTTGATCCTGTTCCTCCATCTATCATAAAGATTTGGAAACAGAAGTACAGACAGATTAAACAACTTATCTAAAATGTACACAGCTAATTAGTGACAGCGGTTATATTTTGATCCAACCTTAAACAATTTCTCTGAAAACGTGATTATAAAAATAAAATGTAAAAATTAATTCCTTTATTTCCTGCTAAACAATATGTTTCCAATTGGTATCTACAACTTAACAATATATTTTATTTATAATTATTTATATAAATGCAAAGTATTGGCTTTGTGTTGCCTTTTGCTTTATCACTTAATAAGAAATGCCTTTAAAAAACTGTTTCTCAGAAAAGACCAGGAGAGTTAGTGTTTACCTGGTTAACTCGATCGAGGTTGACAATGGGATTTGACAATCTTGGCTTCATTGATTTATTTTAGGGTACTTAAATTATTCACCCAAAATGTCTATACTGATTATATTGACCAAATAAATAAATGACAAAAACCAGTTTCCCACTTTTTCTGGCTTGAGCCAGCCTGCCCATGGAAGACAAGCAGCTTGCCTTGAAATGGAGACTCCTGATACAGATGTTCATGAGCAGAGGATTGAAGAAGTAGCGAGGTCTCATTGTCCCAAGATGCTTGCAAGCTGAAGCCCATGGAGATCTCTTTAGAAAAGAATTCTCTCCCACATGGCATATAATCATCCCCTTATCTAACAGCATTCAAATGAGCAGCTATCCTGGCTGTACAGACATTCCTTCTACCACTGAAGACTGACAGTTTCCATAGCAGCCTGACCCAGTAGGATCAGCTTGTGCTTCCCAGTTTTCTTTTATTGGGCCAGAGATGGAGTCATTATTGACAGGCTATAACTTTTTAAATTAAAATATAATTACATTGTTTCCCTCATTCTCTTCCTCCCTCCAGCCCTTCTTATGTTCTGCCAAATTAATGGCCTCTTTTGCTTGCTATTGTTGTATGTATATATATTCATATGTATACACACACAAACACACACATACCCATGAATATATAACTAGAATTTTCTGGATCCCTTTAGTGGTGTGTGTATGTGTGTGTGTTGTGTGTGCATGCATTATTTTAGAGCTGATCACTTGGTATTTGATAACCATTTAAAAGGCTCATCCTTGGGTAAAACTAGTTCACCTGCTCTCTGCATTCTTAATTGTCTGTAATTTTGGCCTAAAGATGGGACCTCCAGGACACTTCCCCCTCTGTGTTAACATGTCAATTTATATTTTCCATGTTCGTATCTTGTACAGGCTGCCATATTGTTGGGATATCATAAACGAAGCTTCCCTGTCATTTCTATGAGACACAGCACCACAAAAGATTTTCTGATCTTTTGACTCTTAAAAATCTTTGTGCCCACCCTTACACAAAGCTTGCGGAGTCTTAATTGCAGAAGTTGTGTTGTAGATATATCAAATGGGACTAGGATCCTCATTATCAGTTATTTGCATTTTAACAGGCTGTGGTTATGAACCCTATTTGTTGCAAAGAGAAGTTTCTCTGATGACAGCCGAGAGTTACATGCACCTATGGGTATATGAATAAGTATTTAGAGTGCAGTTAGGAATTATGCTGTTTTTATAATGTGGTGGTATAAAGGTTCAACTCTAAGGGCCATGATCCCACTAACTTCATGGAGTTCACTAAGTTCCCAGTATGAGGCATTGCTTTAGCTGATATTTCTATTGCTGTGAAGAGACACCATGACAACTGCAACTATTATAAAGAAAAAATTTTTAATTTAGGTGATGTCCTTATAGGTTCAGAGGTTTAGTCCATTATCATGGCAGGAAGCAAAGCATCATGCAGGCAGACATTGCTCTGGAGAAGGAGCTGAGCGTTCCTATATCTTAGCCTGCAAACAATAGAAAATGGTCTGGCTCAAGCATGTATGAGACCTCAAAGCCTGCCTTCACAGTAGCAGGCTTCCTCCAACAAAACGACACCTACTCCAACTTGGTGGGGGGGCTATTTTCTTTCAAACCACCATATGCATAATTTCTCTCCTGTTGAGTGGATCATATGTGAAACAAAATAGTTGTTGGTTACCGCCAAAATACAAGTGCCACTATTACACTGTTAGATAATTCTTTCTATGCTGAGTGCTTATAGTTTATAGGCATATTGGCAAGATTTTAAAGGTGCATGAGTAAGAATCTCAGAGGGGGGAACAGAGAGAGGGGGGAACAGAGACAGAGAGAGACAAGAGAAGAGAGAAGAGACAGAAAGATCCAGATTAAGAGAGACAGAAACAGAGAAAACAAAATGAAAGGCATGGCCTAAGGATTAATTTGTTTTTATTTGTGCTTTCATATTGTGGTGAAATTGTCAGTGCAGGATGAAAGCAAGGGGATAAGAAAGTCAATTTTATTTTATATGCCATATACTTTAGTTGCTTTGTAAAGGATGGATTCTAGGATACAGAACATTGTTAATGAGTTAACAGTTATTTCAGTAGTAAAATGAATGTTAGAAGAGTTGAAAATTTAAGAAATACATAAGAGTTAAAATTCATGGAACATGTGTTAACTCAATGTGGCTAAAGACAAGAGACAATGAAACATTATTTCCAAGTTCTGGCTTCTCCGAGCTGGTGAATAGGAAAGTCATCAAAGTGGGGGAGAAGTGGGTTTGTAAAGGATGTATTTAATTCAGCTAGAAACATTTTAGTATCTATAAATGTTGGAGAAGTATATGTTCATTCCTAAAGGAGTTCAGTTACATCAGAAATAATTTCTAAGCAATCGGTAGTAGTGAAAATCATTTGAGTAGTGAAATATTGCTTCTCTTTCCTTCTATCATATCTAAGTTTCTGTCCATCATTCAAATCTGAGCCTAAAATCATTTGTTAAGGTCTAGAAGAGAAGGGGCCCCATCTTTCATGCAAATAAAGATACCATGGTAAGGATAATCTAGAGTTCTCATGAGTGTGCATACTAGTTCAAAACAAGAAGATTCTAAGGGTGCTAAGATTGTGTCTTTTCTCCCTGCTTTGTCAGGACAGGCTCAGAAACTAAGCACACTATTGTTCCAAGTAGAAGTGACAATATCTCCAGAATCAGAGTTAGGGATACTTTATACCTTGCTAATGGCCCACTGAGTCTTTTTATTCTAGGTGTTCTATTTAGTTGGCATGATGTTACTGCTACTGCAGCTCCTCAGATTGCCAGGTGGAAGAAGGAGTGCGGCATTATTGAAAATGAATTAAACAGTGAGAAATTATGAACAATAGAGCTTCATCTAGACTTTTCTTAGTGTCCTCAATTCCTAAATCCATTTCCTCCTTAACCATAAACGCTTAGGCCTGTGGCTAAAAGCACTGTGTGAAGTTACATCACGGTTAGACTTCCCTTCCTTGTGCCTCTCTACTCACTGGCGATTGCTGGATATACACCTAGTTCATTCATTTGTGTTTTCTTCATTCATTCAGCATGCATTGAACACACATCCTGTACTGGTTACTCTACTAATAAGTAGCAATTACAAGGAAACCAAACATGGTTTCCACCTTCCTGAGGATGAACATCTACAGTTCAGTTGTAAGTTAAAAAGCTATGGCGAGTGGCTAGATGCTGAGTAAATCCATTGGAGTTCTTCTGGAAGCCTGGAGGTCAGGAAAACGCAACAAGAACTTTGCATTCATTAGTCATATGCCAGGTGTTCCAAGTGGTCTATGTGCATCATCCCGCTTAAGCTCTCAACTCCTCCATAAGATAATATTATTCTTTATTAAAAATGGGAATCTGAGCTCCAAAAGAGTTAAGTGATTCTTTTTAGTATTATATAGTGACTGACAACTGGGGTAATTTGGGCCTCTTAAACACCAAGTCTTCTACATTCATTTGTATAACACTCTACTGAAGGTCATCCAAGAGATTGCAAAATCCTGGGCTGACTATGTCTTAACTATGACTTTAAACCAAGGTTTTGCTACCTGAAATTCATGAATGTGTTTAAAGGGTTGGTTCAGTCCTCTAATACTAGATGTCAAAAGGAGTTTATTATTTTGCTGGGAAGAGGATTCTTAGTTACTTTCAGGTTCTTGGGGTGTCTATGGACACATATTAATTAAAAACCACTTTTTATCCTGTTCTGAGTTTCACCCTTTTCTTCTATGTCCAAACCTGGTTTGGCTATTTGTCATTGAAGGGGTGGATAGTATATTTCAAAGACTTTGGAACTGTGAAGCAGCAGTTCTCGACATCAGCCCTAATTTTGCCACTCACTCACAATATGGGCTTCGTGGAGCTCTGCTACTCACTAAGCTTCACCTGACTAGACTCTAAAGGCTGTGCTCTGAGGACAGTGTCTGCCATCTGGACCCCAGAGCACATGGCAGGAGTGAGGCACTGGGTGGCCTCCAGGTGGCAGTGCACAGAATGATAGGCATGGAGACTGCTGTCGGCAGCCAGGAGGCTGATCCTTGCTGTCAGTATTCAGAACTGCCTGTTTGCTCAGCCACTGCATGTCATGAATAATTCTCTCAGATCCTGAATCTTTAGATGGACAGCCTTTGAAGGTCAACTCCTCTGACATTCCAGTCAGAAGATAGGCCTCTTGATACTGAGTCCTGTCACCAGTGTCTTTAACAGGAGTCTGTCCCCAACTAGAATGTGCTTTCTCCCTCTTGCAATGTCAAGATGCCTGAGCTCTCAAGTGACTGAATCGGTGCTAAATATTTAATGCACAAAGCCTGCCTTCTCGGGGCCTTTGATCTAAAACTTCTTAAAAACATCTTAAAAGCCCTTCAAAAACTGGTTAGTATTTCATTACAGTCACTTAAAATAGATTTAGTTTATCAAAACATCCTGCCAGAAACCCTGAAGGTGGGATGAGTAACTCCAAGCAATTTTGACAGGACTGCCTCCCTCTGTTAGCCACCCAGGGCCTCTGGGCAGCCCCACCCGCTCACGAAGGGCACAGCTGTCATAGGCATGCGCACGATGGATTTAGAACTGTGAGCAAAGGAGGTGGCAAGGCTTGTCAGATGCCTGGGGAAGCTCGTGAAAAGACTGAAGAGCTGCTGAGTTTGTCACAAGTCAGGGCCTTACCTCGGATTCTCGTTTCTTGACTCTTGTACAGTCTTCCAAGCGGCCCCATGAGGAACGTGAAAGTGTCTCTTGTGCCCACCCGGAAACTGAGGCTCAGCAGCATATGTGGCCTACTCAAGGTCACAGGGTAGAATCTAAGGCCGCATGGGAGTCTTTGTTTGTCTTTCCCCTCAATTTTGATATTGGCCATTTCACTGAACATTGACAGTGGCTTCTTTCCTTAAAACAGAAAAGCAAATAAAAAATAAGATTTTGGTAATCTCAAGTGGTTAGCCCCAAATACATATATGTAGTGAGAACCACTAGAAAGACCCAGTAGGTTTTGTATATGTGGTGTGTGTGCATGTGCTTGCATATAATATGTAACAACGATGCTTAAAGAATAAGAGGCCTCTCACCAATCTGCTGTGAGTCTGGAAATTATTTTCATGCTACCTTCTAAAAATAGACTGGCCCTTGTCGCAGGATTTATTCCCATTCTGTTTTTTTTTAAACTCATTTTTTTGCTCTCTGCTATGCACATGGAGACAGAGACAAAGGATGGAATGGCATAAAATAAGGAAAACCACTTCAAGAATCTCCAGATATTAGAGAAAGACAAGATTTTTTAACACTTAATATTGTCCACATGTGTGAAATCAATAATGAGCCAATATTGCACAGAAGATGATGGGCTAGAGATGGAGAAGACATTCAGAGGTGGTTCATTGGAGACGCTAGTGCTTAAATTAAATATGAAAGGACAATAGAGTAATCAACTTTTTAAACAATGAGATATTTGATAGCTACATAGCTCCAAATTGTGAAACGGGATCAGGAAGAGGATTGGTCTTGCTCAGAGCCTCCAGCATAAAATGTGTCAGGACCTCTGTCCTGAATCTCTGCCTAGCACTTTGTGCTACTTCCCAATGTAAGCATTTGGACATTTGCTAGAAAACTTCCCCTTGGATGCGGCAGCTGGAAACAGCAAGTAGAAAACAGAACAGGTAGAGAGAGAACAGCATATGTTTTCAGCAGGGCATGGAAGAAGCTCAGAAATACCTTCTTTGGCAGGAGACGTGAAGTCTGTGACCTTTTGAAATTAGAGCTTTGCCTGGTATTACAAAGGCACCTCCCTTTCAACCTTGTAGAATAAAAGACTCCTCTAAGAGTGTTTGTTTTGCTATTATTTGCTGGGTCATAAAGACCCTCAGTGCCCTTTACAAAAGGTTTGCTTCTACAGTGACCAGCTTCTCATTATAATTCCTGGGCATCGTCCAGTGTTGCTAAGTGCTTTACAGTGAACACACGACAGCAAAGGAGAGACCAAGCTCACTACAGACACATTCTGAGGGAATTTCTTGGATACTTCCAAGATACCAAAGTTAAGTTATGTTTGCAGAAGCATCTTGACCACAAATAGTCATGACTTTGCTTCTTTGCTGTTATATATTCTTCCTCCAACTCAACCAAAGGGACTAAGGAAAATGCCCACACTGTAAAGATCAGATGGAGTAGTTTAATTAAAGGTACAAGGTCAGATGATTCCTGCTCCTGGAAACATCACAATAAAAACTACTCGAATTTTAAGGAGTCTCCTCTAGAAGTAAGTCTGTTTTCTTAAGTAAAGAGTTTGAATCACCCTAAAAAAACTTAAGTTGAAACATATACATATATGTTCTCAATCTTTCAATAACTGTGTGTCTTATGTTTGGTATCTGGCAAATAGTAAACATTTATTCTTTCTCTATATGTCTACCTGCGTGTGTCTCTCTCTGTCTCTCTCTCTCTCTCTCACACACACACACAGACATACACACATGTGCACATACACACACCAGCACTCAGAATAGGTATTTTATTTGTGTGTGTTTATCTTCCCCCTTTCCCAGTTTGTGTCTCTATTTCTGTATGCACCCATCTCTTTTTCTCTGCAATCAGTGTCTCTTGCAATTGATTTTGAATCGACCTTCTACTGTTGTTATCACTCTTTATTTCTTGGGAAAATGATAGAGGTCTCTACAAACCAATCCTCTTTGATCAGCCTGAATTTTATACCATATTATTGAAGGCCTTTCTGACTTGAAATTTGGTTTCAGAATCACAAATCAATGTGGCTTTCAGTTTTGTGTTTTGATTTTAATTCAGCTTTGCAATTATTAATAGGTGACTGATATAGTTGTCATGCTCCCTTTGACTCTTTACTTAGATAGCACCCATCAGGTAAAATGTAGTTTCCAAAGACTGTGACACTGGTTCAGTTTTTTGCTTTGCCTCATCCCATTTCCACTTTCCACAATATTGCTATTGAAGGTTATTTCAGCTACAACATTGGAGACAGTGTTGGAGGATTCGTGAAATATACTGCTCCAAACTCTAGTCTTAGCTTCCTTCATCCCTGTGAGGCATATTCCATTCATAAGAAACTGTTCAATGTGCTCCTAGGACTCTCTCTCTCTCTCTCTCTCTCTCTCTCTCTCTCTCTCTCTCTCTC
>LOEQ01002256.1:104322-124956 GCA_001685075.1 Bramus lutescens | reverse complement strand
CTCTCTCTCTCTCTCTCTCTCTGTCTCTGTGTGTGTGTGTGTGTGTGTGTGTGTACACCTATCATCTGCCCTTTCTTTGGTCAAACACTCATAAGAATTGCTATTCATATTTAGAGATAAAATTTCCCTCTCTTAAAACCTCAAGCAAATGTAGACCTCCTTCCTTTCTTTTTCCCTCTGTTTGGTTTTTCTCTGTGTGTATTTCTCTTTGAAGCAATGTATTGTACCTCCTGGAATGGATTCATTAATATATGCCAAAACTGTATGGAATGGTGCATCATGCCTCATTCACCTGGTCTGAACCAATCCTTTGAGTGATGTTTTTAAAACTATCAGCTCGTCTGATTTAATGTTTGATGTTCTAAGACATTGTTTTCCCTTATGTCTATCATATTGTAGTGCTAAAGAGAACTCTCAGTCAGGACTTCTCCCTCTTAATGGTCGTTTTCTCATTCCATGTCTGAGAGTTCCATGTGTCCAACACTGGAAATCTTCTGCCAGTTAGATTAGTTCAGCTCATATGTTGAGAATGAAAAAAAAATTAAAAAACAACATCCAGACACTGAACAATAAGAGCCCTTCTGAAACAGCTAGCATTTTGTTTAAAGGATCTGCAAGCGAATGTGAATATGCTGAGCGAGAAAGGGAGATTAAATGCTGCCCAGCCTCAGAGACACTGAGATTTTAATCTTCAGAGTTGGTGCCAGAGAAAAGGCAAAATCCCTGAAGAGAAGTTAAGAGATGGATGTCCACCCACATGTGACTCCAAGAGCTCTGTAGCAAACCCGGTGACAGATCCTGTTTGGGCTGTGTTATTAAAAGAATTGATGGACCGGAGATTTTAAATAGACAGGAAAGAGGTGACTATTTTAACAAAGTATAAACACTCTAGTAGTTAAATATGGGTCCGGTTCTCAGAGTAAAGAAGTAGATAAGAAAATAGGTGTATCTCTTCTCAAAGGAAGCTCCTAGTCCAGAGTGGGAGGCAAGATTCACACATGAGTAACTGTGACAAAGAACCTTGCTGTAAAAGAGTCAGTGCATGAAGCCTAATGCACTTCAAAGAAGAGCCCCTCCTAATGAGCCAACAGGGTACAGATAATGCCACAAAAGATGCCTAGTGTAAATGTTTAATTCATGGTAGGAAGACATTAGGTATATCTTCTTTCTTATTTTCCTTTTTGCCCTGTAGTTAATCTTTCAACTGCTTTTGTTGTCTCTTTGCTTGGCTGTTTACTTTCTGAGATGAGGTTTCAGTATGTGCTCAGGGCTGGCCTCAGCTTGCAGCTCTCCTGTCTCATCCTCCTGCTAGGCTTTTGAACACACCACCACATCTTGCACGGCTTCATTTGTTTCATAAATGCATTCATTCTTTTCTTCATTCTTTTCCATGCCACAGGATAGTGGATGTGTCTTTGTGGTCAGGAAATAAGCAGAAAATAGTGTTGCTTTGTCCATGATGGATTTGGCCAAGGGTGTACAGAGGAGAAGGACTAACCCAGCCAAACCTTTGCTCACCTGGCCTATGTGCAAACTCCACACGACATCTTCTGTGCACCTATACATGAATATTACAAAAGCCTATTTCTATTTCTGAAATCCTGCTTCCTGACTAGAGTGGGAGTTAAACTTTATATTTCTTCAATGTTCAATACCAAATGGCTTATGGGAGCCCTGGCAGAGTGGTTTCAAATAAGCATTTTAATGTAGAATAAAGGTCAACGTGCTAGAATTTGAAACCATTAATCCTTTTGCTCTTAAGGAAGACTGTACTTTAACAGAATAAATAACAGATTAAATAATAAGAGTTCTTGAAATTCCAACAAGAAAAAATTACATATTACATTGTTGAGAGTTGAAACCAAGGAGACCTAATGTTCTCTCCTTCGGTCTCCTATTTTAGGTTGCCAAGATTTAGAAGGTAAAGAGAAATTGTTCTTTATTTTACCTTTGTTTTGTGGGTAGAGAGAGTGTTTAAGTCTTTGAAGGTTAAGGGATCAATTGTATTGGAAAAAAAGCCCTTAGTTTATAGGGGGAAGAAGGGCATCATCACAGCCTGGAGAATAGAAGCTCCATGCTAAACTGTTGCAGCTTTCTGCTAGTAAAGCCCACAAGGGACAGGAAAATACATGTATCAAAGTGGACCACCAAACTGCCCAAGACAGTTACCCCAGGTGACTATCTAGATCCAAATCAAATGTTATCCCTCTGCAAAGGTTCCTGTTACTTCTCAATCAGTGTTATGACACCTCTACCTCTGATATTACATAAAAAGCTACTTACATATCTATTTCTCATAGTCTATCCCAGGCTGTTTACCAAATCTGTCATCTTCTTGCACAATTTTAAATAGAACTTGAGGTTATTGATTTAAAAAAGTAATGTTGTTTACTGCATTCTGTCTGTGTTTCAGAAATTGCATTAAGCACATTAGTAGTGAATGTAACCTTCACCATAACCCTACAGAGATGATCATCTGATAAGAAACAGAATTAAGGTGCTAGGTAAACTACCTCAGATCTCAGTGGTAAGATAGTGATAAAGCCAAATTTCAAACCTGAGTCTGCAGAGGACTTATAAGGATTTTTATACATCACACACAAGGGACTTATATTGCAGACAATGAACATCACTGATATTTCTAAATAAAGCAGAGATACATGCAAACTTAAACTCAAGAAGCTTCTCTGAGGCAGGAGAGCCTGTTGAGGGAAGACAAGGGAGGAGAACGCTGCTTACCCATATAGACAAATAGGAAGCACCAAACACCCAGCATTGAGATACTACCTAGGGAGACTTTAAAGAGTGAGCATTGGCCAGTCCTCAGGGCTAGGATTTTATAAAGATAGCTAAATTTGGGGTCATAAAGGGCTGTTCTCTGGCTTGGGAGCCTGGGTAGATTGTGGTGCTGTGTACCGTGAGAGGAAGCATGAAGCTCCTTGAAATGATGGTCCCAGGGAGGGCTTTCCTGTCCAATACCCAAGCTAACAGGAGGGTAGCATCTTCCCATGCAGCCCCTGAATGTTCAGAGCTTCCTGCATTTGCACTGAAGTGTTCCCATTTTGTAAGTGAGAAGACTGAAGAAGAGCAGGCATGGTCTTGCTCATGTTCTGTCATGGAATGTGACATATAATAAAGGCTAAATAAGTATTCGTTGATTGAAGTCTTCAAACTGTGATACACACTTTGAGATGTCATCATCTTATGGATCATGCATGACTTTCAACATTCCTCTTGACCTCTGGAATTGGAGCAGAACAAAATACATAGGACTAGAAGCCTTTGACCATTGAAGCTTCCTTAGAGAAAACAAATCTGCAAATTAAGGGAATTAAGCATAGTGCTTGCAGAAAATTATGCACAATGCTTCCAATTTAATCCAGTTCAGAATCTGAATTCACCAATCTGCTGACTTAGTCCAAATGATACATTTGGAAAAGCTGAAAGATCTCAGCATGAAGTTCTTGTCTTTGTGTTTAGTGTTTTCATCTCAATATAGTTCCTTTGTATTATTCCTAAGTTCCCTCAGTTTCTTGCCATCCTAAAATACTATCATACTTGAGAGTCTGGAGTTCATTTTCTGTTCTTAATGGACTTTATAGTTAGGGCTTGGCATCAGGCCAGACACTGAAATAAGCTGCATTAATTAGGAAAACATAACCCAAATTTTCCATAAGCCCCTATTATTCATTAGCTATAAATACCTCAAATGCTCTTGAACTGAGTCTTTTCAAGGCTAGCTAGCTAAATCTTCTATTACAAAATAAGCAGCTAAGATTCAAATAGTTTAAATGACTAACACTGTGAAATCTTTCTGTTTCATATCCAGGCATCTAAACTCAGAATTCTTTCTAATTTATAAAGCAATCCAAAACTAGAGACTAACTGAGATCAACTTCCTAGGACCAAAGGTATCACTCAGTGGTAGCCCATGTGTGCAACAAGCATGATGCTTTGGATTTGATCGTCAACATGAAAGAAAAAAAAACAGAGAGAGAGAGAAAGAGTAGGAGAGGGGGTGGGAGGAAGGAGAGAAAAAGGAGAAGGAAGGGATGGAAGGAAGAATGGAGGGAGAAAGAAGAGAAGGGGGAATGGAAAATGATAACGCCAAGGTAAACTACTTAAAATACAACTTACATAGTTAGTTCATACAAGTACATAACAAATCATATATTTATTGATTCAATAAAAAACATTTACAGCCAGGCAGTGGTGGTGCAGTTGTTAGTTCCAGCACTCTGGAGGCAAAGGCAGATGGATCTCTGTGAGTTCAAGGCCAGCCTGGTCTACAGAGTAAGATCCAGAACAGGCTCCAATGATACACACAGAAACTCTGTCTCACACACACAAAAAAATAATTACTGAGTTTCCACTGCACATCAGAGTTTAAAGAATGAACAGGAACAATGAAATTCTCATTTCCCTAGGGTCTTCAGGCTACAAGGTACAGTGATATTATATATTTAGTAGCAACAGAGTGACCTGTGCCCCAGTAGAATATACGCAGGAGGTAGATGAACTGGTCATAGAGGTCATTTTGAGGAATTAATACTTCAAGAGATTAGCATGGGAATTTGAACGTTGGTGTTCGATTACTTCCTCTAGCACTTACTTGCTGTGTCACTTTGGAAAAATCCTGGAACTTCTTTGGGTCTCAGTGTTCCATCTGTTCAGTAAGAATAAAAATAGTTATTATACCTAGAGCTTTAGGAGGATAAAACTAGTTAATATTTGGAAATCACATACTCAATACTATAACGGATTTTTATGTAAAGTCATAAAGAAGCTGAGATCCAAACAATGCATAGATGGTAACTAGACAAGAAACAAGGAAATAGAGTGTTCCTGGCAGACAAGACCATTATAAAAGTTTGGGAAAGACATTCCACTCTAAGTTACTGAAAGGAGCCAAGGACCATTAAGATAGAAGTTCCCTGTTTATTCTAGAAAGATACATACAGGGTCTTCATAATGGAGTCAAGGCATTTGGAAATCATGTTACATTTTATCCAAAAACATGAACTCTCACAGAAAGACTTAAAGCACAGATGCTCGTAATCACATTTGGGGTTTTGGAAGGCCTTTGGATGGTGAGATTTGAATTACTTGCAGTGACTCAGGAAGAAAAAGCGAGTCAGAGTCAAGAGCAAAACAGGACACAGACTTCTCATCTTCTCAGCCAGGGCTTTTCTCATGCTGCACAGCGTTTTTCTAATGTGCTTTGTTGGAGGCATTGCCATGGTAACTGCTTTCTCTTCACTTCTGGATGTTTGTATTTGTAGTGCTAACCCTTTGAGCTGTATTGCCTTCATTAAGTGAATGTCCTGTTCCCCTGACCAAGAATGTAATTACTGAAGGAAAGATCAGATTAAAATTGAGTTTCTCTAACAGGCCATTTGCTTGGAAGGCAGCCTGAAGGTATTTCTGAGGACTTTAATAAGGGGGTGGGGGCAATAGAACTTCTGTGGCGATGATGATTATTAGGGCACTTGAACCCCAGGCATCTACATCAGTGAGTCATCCCTTGCTTTTTCTAAGGCTTGTAATTGGATGATATTTGTTTTCCTCTGCAGTCTAGACTCTCAGATGGAAGGGACCTTAAAGGTCATCAAGTCCAATGCCTTACCAAACCTTGGTCCCTCCCTGTCCAAGGAACTCTTTTCAGTGGGTCGTCCAGTCCTGGCTAACATACCTGTACTGACAAGAAGCTCATTGCCCCTAAAGACATCCCATGCCAAAGTAAAGGACTCTGAGTGGAGTTTAACTTTCTCTCTCTCTCTCTCTCTCTCTCTCTCTCTCAGTTCAGCACATCCCATATCCTCTCTGATTCTGCTGCAGTGAGTCTGTGGGATTTACCTGCCCATGTTGCTATTTAGAAATTCTTAGCATCACACTGTCCTGTGCCTCCTCTCCTACAATTCTGTCTCTGTGTATTACATGCAAATAGCCAAGGAAACTGAACAGTGCAGTGACATAAGGAACAATGAAGTTCATTCCTTTCTCACAAAATGGTCCTGCATTGAGTAATCTCTCTATCCCCTACAGCCAGCTGTGCTTCCCACAGTTGTTAGCGACTCATGTTCCTTCCAATGCCTTGAATCACCTTCAACTAGGGTATTGTGTTGCCTAAGGGTCAAATTTAGATCCTGTCAAGGTCTAATTGGTTGGAAGAAGAAAGGGAGGATAGAGAAAGTAAACCTATTGATTTAAAACTCGGACTTCAGATGGCACATGTCATATTCAGTTGCAGTCCCGAGCCAGGATATAGTGACTTGACTAGACTTCACTGGAGTGAGACTGCTCCAGGAAAGTGATCTAGTCATGCCTAGAAAGAGGGGAAGAAGACTACCAGCCTTTGCCAACATTATTCTCTTTTGGCTCTCCTTATGACATGTTGTAAAATCTGAATATAGTGAAAGTCACTGAGTGTTTGGTGCAGACAACTCAGCCCCACACATAGAAGTCATTCTCTGTAACAAGACCTTTCAGTTGTATAAGAAATGTATGAAATTAGGGGAAAATTCTATCCAGGGATTATGGTTAAGGTCAAAAAGGATAATTGTGTCAGTTAATGCAATTTCAGTTTGATTCAGTGTCAGAAAACATGAAATAGTTTGGTTTCAGCCTTCAAGCTATTGGCTTCATGACTTATCTGACTGCCTAGTCAAAAGCTTTATTGTTCGTTTGGAATACAAATGCAACTATATTCTTTGTCATTCCAAAGGGAAACCTACTAAAAACAAGGCTCATAAAATAGAATCTTCTACTTTATAGGCATTGGCGATCTGTATGAGGAAACAATCCAAAGAGTGCAGTGGGAACCAGTGTTAGCAGAAGTAACAGCAGTGATACCAATATGCATTGCTAGTGGCAGCATCCATTTTCCGAGCACTTAAGTGTCAGGCTGTAGGCCAAGTGCCTCATATAAAGACTAGGATTGATTTTCAGAGTATTCCTTTGGGAGAAGCACTTCACCCTGTTTTATGGATGAGACTTGTTGGGCTCAGAGGATTTAAATCATTTGATCAGGGGTATGACTGGAAATTGGCAGGCATAGGACTTTAGTCTAAAACTTTAAACTTCCACGGCTCTCTCCTAAATTGAGATCTTGTGCAATTCTGTGTGGACAGCTTACTCAGCAAACACGTACAGAGTACTTATTAGATGCTAAGAACTTTTTTGGAAACTAGAAAGATAAATTGTATTAACTGGTGAACTTATCTAGTTCTTAATAAAGAGAAACAATATAACAACAAACTCAAACGTCACCAGACTCTTTGAACATGTCCTCACAAGGTATTTTTCTCTTTCTTTGACTATATAGATGTGCCCTTAGCCCACCCCTAGGCAATTGCCTGTACTTTAGACCCCATTTGATCTTAGCACAGTTGTCCATATATGTTCTACATAGTAAATGTGTCATTATCTGGGATTCCCTTTAAAGCAACAACACCATTCCCTGTTGCTCTTTGTAATGTAGAGACGAAAGAGGAAGGTGGTGAGAGACCCGGGCTCCATATTCCCCACTTGGCTATAGCTCATTTCTGTTTCACTTCATAGCATAAATTCTCCAATGGATTGTCCCATACCCCTTCTTCCCGGTTATTTGATTTCACTCTTTTCCATAAGCTCTTGTTGGGCTGTGTCCTCCAATAATCTTCTAAAACAGCCTTCATCATGGTCATTTTAGCTACTATGCCAATGCCTTGCCAATTCTAAACAATGGTTGTTTCTCTGTTTTGTGTTACTGGACACTCTAGCAGCTCTTCACTGGATTAACTGATGAGATGCTTCTTAAGTACTTTCTTCTTTAGACTTCCAAACTACCACACTCCTTTGATCTTTCTCCTCCGTGGCACCTCTCTTAAGAAACTTCGTGGTATTTTGTTTTATTATCTTTTTGATATTGTTGGGTATTTTTACCTACATGTATGCCTGTGTGCCTGTGGATGCCAGAAAAGGGCATCAGATGTCCTGGGACTGGAATTACAAACAGTTGTAAGTTGCCATGTGGGTACTGGAACTTGAACCTAGATCCTCTGAAAGAGAAGCCAGTGCCCTTAACAACCTAACCATCTCTCCAGTCCATATATTGTTTTCTAAATTGTTGGTATCTCTAGTTGCTTTTCCTTCTTCTTTTCTCTTTTCTTTCCTCCAACTACATACTAATCTGGGAAATACAAACTATTCCATAGCTTTAAATGTCAGCTATATGCTAATGAGTTCCATATCTACATTTTCAACCTTAGCTTCTCAACTCTAGACTGGGACAATCAAACTGCAGACACAGCATCTTTATACAGATGTCTAATGGGCATGAATACATCTGAAACAGAAATTCAAGTCTTCTCCATTACAGTAAATAGCCTCAAGTAAAAACCTGGAGGCTATCATTAATTTCTATTTCTCTCACATTTCATATCTAGTCTATTAATCATCTCAATATGACTGTTTCTAATACATATCTCCAATCAAATTACTGCCTTCTATATCCATAATTCAAGTCCAAGTCAGTATAATATTTTGTACTATTCAAATAGCCCTTGATTTTCTCACTAATTCGTGCACTACAATCCACTCTGTGTTTACTAGAAACACAGAAGCCTACTACTATCAATCTCTGCTTAGAAAATTTTACTGACTTTTATTCCAACTTAAAGAGAACCATGAGTATTTAGAGGAAGTAAAGGGTCCAGAAAGAGGTGACATGATGGAACTCATTATTGGTAGGGTGTCATCCAAATATGACAAGCTCACTGCTTTCTGATGTTCTTCTCAACTCGGAGCTCAAAAAAGTTGTCTTCCTCAATGAAATCTTAGGGAATTCCAGTTAAGGTACATGGTATCCCCCTAGTCACTTTCATATCTATCATGTCATTTTATTTTAATCATGCCATCTACCAGTAATGAAGTTTATTCCATTTACTATTAACTGATTTAAGACCATCTTTTCATTTAACAATGTAAGTTCCTTTGAAAAGAGGCATTTAGTTTATTCATTTCTATATCCCCAATACTGAGAATAATGCCAATCTGTTAGTAAATACTCAGTAAGTGTATCTAGACTGATTGAATCCCTGCTTGAAGATCTTTAGTATAATGAAAGTAGAATATGAGCAGTGATCACACATGGTTTATGCTGTAGCAGAGGGAAGCTCGGGGCTTGTGAAAAGCCAGAAGTGGTACCTGACTAATCTGTAAACATCAGGAAAAGGTGAAAATAGAGCTGAAGTTTGAAGAAGGGTTTTTTCATTTTCGTATTTTATTTTGCTGTTTAGATAGTGATGTGGGATTTCCCTCTTTATGCTGTGAATACCATTTGTTGATAAAGGACTACTTTGGACCTATAGCAGGGCAGAAGTTAGCTAGGCAGGGAAAACTAAACTGAATGCTGGGAGAAGGAAAGGAGAGTGGAGTCAGGGAGAAGCCATGTAGCCCCACCGGAGACAGACACTGGAACTTTACCCGGTAAGTCACAGCCTTGTGGTGATACACAGAATAATGGATATGGGTTAATTTAATATATGAGTTAGCCAGAAATATGCTTAAGATATTGGACAAACAGTATTGAAAATAATATGGTTTATGTGTGGTTATTTCAGGGCTGAACATCCGGGACCTAACTAGCAACCTACTACAACAAGATAGGTGCTAAACTTGAACTCTTCATTCTCACCTCTGCCTCCCAGGGGTAGAATTACAGGCATATGCAACCATGCCAAGCCAAAGTAGTAAAGTCTGGAGTTTAAAGTTCAAGCTGGTTTTAACCAGTAACAAGTAGAGGAAGAAAATGCAGGAAGGTACAGCAGGAATATGTGGTTGGCAGTTCATCAAGACTGAAGAATGCAGACAGGTGCACAGCTGGCAAGTTATAAAAGAGCTCAGAAATTTAGCTTTATAGAGATCCAAGGAAGCAGCTAGGTGAACAAGTCTTATTATTTGTTGTTTAAATGTGGTATTTTCTTTTAACTTTGCATATCAAAATAATATCCTAATTTGAATTAGGAGTTTCCTCTAATGATGGTACAGAATATAGTTTATATAAATTTGTACCTGACCTAATTTGGGATATGAAATCTATCACATACTACAGAAGCTAACTGATGGGCTTTCTATAACAAATTCATCATTATCTATTAGTGTCTGGATGAATCAATATATAAATTATACATTAAAAACTAGATCAGTACAAAAGAGGGAGGAGCAATAATATGAGCAAATGGGTCATGACCATAATGGGGATACCCACAGAAACAGCTGACTTGGGTTAGTGGGAGCTTACTGACTCTGGACTGATAGTAGGGGAGTTTGCAAAGGACCAAACTAGGCCCATCAAATGTGGGTAACAGTTGTGTGGCTTGGGCAGTCTGTGAGACCACTGGCAGGGGAACCAAAATTTTTCTCTAGTGCTTGGACTGGCTTTTTAGAGCCCCTTCTTTTTGAAGGGATACCTTGATCAGCCTAGATATTGCCAGGAGAGCTTGGTCCTGCCTCAAAGTGATGTGTTAGACTTTGTTGACTCCCTTTGGGAAACCTTACCTTCTCTGAGGAATGAATAGGGGTTGGGGTGGGAGAAAGTGGGGGAAACAGAAGGAGGGAAAGGAGTGGGAATTAGGATAGATATGTAAAATGAAAAAAGATCATTTTAAAAAATAAACTTAATAATAAAAAAATAAAAATTAAAGAAAAATACTTGACTCACAAAAACCATTTGAGATAAACAAGTCATATATTCCCATATATCCTAATGTTTATGGTATAAATATATGTTTATGACTCTAGTATTTAATTTGAGAAAGGCATACAGGTTCTTGATGTAGTAGTATTGTGAGTACTTACTATAACAACACAAATAACTTCAGAAGACATTTGCCTTCATAGATCCTGATAATTTAAAATTATAGACAATATCTCAAAGCAGCATGACCTGCCTTCAGGTGTGCATATAACAATATATATGAGCCTAGCAATCGCTGATGATATAGGGTACTTCTAGACAGATAAATGTGAGAAGTGCTTTAAATATGGTACAGGGGGGGGCAGTAATTCTGTCTTGGAACATCCAGGAATCTTTCAAAGAAGCAGCAACATCTGAATGTGGCATTGAAGGATGCTGGGAAATTCCAGACAGTTAACAAAAGGGAATGTCATTTAAGGAATACAAATAGCACAAGGGCAAAGAGATTTATATTCTAGAAACTGTGTACTCTAGCACGTGGTGCCTAAAAGAGCCCTGAGGAGGGCAGCAAGTGAGAGTGAAGAAACAAATTAGGATCAAGACCCATAGGCCCTGAAGGTCATACCCATGACTTGAAGTCATCAGTGAAATCCCTGATTTTTCCAGAATTTCTGATGACATAGGAGAGCTTCCATGGTAGTGGATGAATGTCCTCTGCCTCTGAATTGCAACTCTCTGGGTTCTGGGTTTCTATATTACCTGTTAAAGAGTTGAGCAGTGTGATCTCTAAAGGGTCCTTTTTTTTTTTTTGGTCAGGGAATGAATGAAGTTAGTCTGTCAAGCTGAAGAGCAGAATAACTGCCCTCAAGCTAAATTTCCTGTGGGATGCTCATTTCTGTGATGATCTCTCAGGTCAATGAAGCAAGCAGTAATGAGATATGGTTGTCTCCGCCATTCCACTTGCCCAGTACTGTGCCTGGAAGTGTGTCTGTGAAGAGTTCTGTAGGCTTCTAAATTGAATTCCTTTCTCTCTTATCTCATACCTCCCTGAGATTCTGGAGATCTTTGAGCTTGCAGGGAAAGCAAGTGCTGCATCACTCGTCTCAGGCACTATATTGCCCAATGACTGGTAGCAAAGGTCGAGCATTGTCTCCAAAGATGAATGACTTAACTTTACCTTCCTTATCCCAGGGTCTTTGAAATATTCTCTTACCACAGCAGTGATCCAATCCTCCCTCCTCTATACAGGCTTGCAGTCCATACAGGTGCATAAAGAACCTTCCATGTGTCAGACATGCTATCAGACAGTGGATCTAAGACAAAAGCTACGCAGTCTCCACCTGAAAGAATCACCAATGTTGAAGATAGCAGAAACAGAGGCATTAGGTTTTGGTTGCCATAGTGGAACCTTTATCCCCTAAAATTCATGAATGAATAAGAAGGTCCCAACCTCAAGTAGCACAGAAACCAGTTTTGTTTCATTTTTTGGACAATAGAAAGATGCTCAATTTTAGGTATATGCCTATACCTTTCAGAAGTGGGAGTTTCATGTTCTGAATCAGGGAAGGCTTTGTAGAAAACGTTTGGAGGCATCATGATTTCTCAATGAACCAGTCCTTTGTTATCATAGTCACCTTCATCCTTTACCCTCTTTTGTGACATGAGTCTATGAATCTAACTTAGTATAAACATCTCAAATTATTTTCTAATCATGTTAAAAAGACGTGTCTTTCTCATACCTTTACATTCAATACATCTGTGTCTTTATTTGTTAAGGAAATTTATTATAGCTAGCATATGTTTTAATCTTGCTTTTTAAACTGATCTAGATGTCTCTATTTTTCATTATACTATTTATACATGTATTCTCTTCATTACAAAGTGATATTAAGGTGTACAATTGTCATAGAAGAAAGAACCTGCCATTCTTAATGGGTATCACAGTGTCATAGTTTAAATAGTGAGGTGCTATAGGAGTTCCTTCTATTTGTGTGTTGCTTTCATTGGGTAATGAATAAAGAAACTGCCCTTGGCCTAGATGATAAGATAGAACTTAGGTAGGCAGAGTAGACAGCACTGAATGCTGAGAAGGGCAGAGTGGCAGACACCATGGATCTCTTGCCAGAGATGTATGCTGGTTAGAATCTTGCCGGTAAGCCACAGTCATGTGGTGATACACAGATTAACAGAAATGGATTAAATTAAGATGTAAGAATTAGCCAATAAGAAGTTAGAGCTAATGGGCCAGGCAGTGGTTAAATGAATACAGTTTCTGTGTGATTATTTCGGGTGTAAGATAGCTGGGCAACCGGGACAACAAGCAGCCTGTTCCTCCTGTTACAGTGAGGCATTTACCTTAGAAAGAAGTCACCAAATAAAAATATTTGTACTGGTAACATTTAACATGATTGCTGATTTGGTTAAATTTAAGTCTACCATTTTGTTGTTTATTTTTGATTTGCTCTGCTCGGCTTCACTCTTTCTTGTTTGTTTGCTTTGAGACAGGATCTCACTAAGTAAAACAGGATGGCCTCAAACTGATAATCCTCAAACCTAATCCTTCTGAATCTTGTGATTTCAGGCATGGAGTACGATGCAGTACCATGCAACCTGAATAATTCTTTTTCAGTGAATTTTATATTTCCATTTTTTGTTAATTGATTAGCTACAACTCACCATAGCCTTGTTTTAGAGAATATTTATGGTGTTAATCATATTTCTCTATCATAATCTAATTTCAAATGATGTTATAGTAGCTCAAGTATAGTATAAGAACCTCAGTAATGCACTTCCCTATCTTCACCTCCTAGCCTTTATGCTATTATTGTTATAAATCAAGTTTCCACATGTTTCATAAATCCTTACTGTATTTTTATTATTTTGTTTGAACAGTGCAATGTCTTTGAAAGTTATTTAAACAGTAAGACATATTCTTATCTTTTTCTATATAGTTAAATAACAAGAATCTTAAGTTTTTCTGATGCTCTTAGTTTTGAAGTGGTAGATGCATATCTCCAACTTCCCATCTGTGGCACTTTTCCTCTACCTAAAGGGCTTCCTTTACTACCTCTATGAGTAATAAACTTTTGAAAATTTTAGGATCTAAAAATTGGATTATGATGTACTAGTATGGTTTTTGTGTGTGTGTGTGTGTTTCCTATGCTTAGAATCTATTGAATTTCTTGTATGAATAGCTTCTCTTTTCCCCCAAAATGAAAACAATTACACCAAGTTTTTCTCTTGTCAGCCCCACCTTGCTTTCAGAGATTCCAAGTCTGTGCCCATCAGACCAGCCTAATTGTTTCATGGCCCATTAATGCTTTGCAGGTTGGGAGGGTGGGATATTTATTTTCTTCTTTGTATTTCTTTCCAAACAATGTATATAGCCACATTACTTCATATTCAGTTGTGATGGCCTTTTCATCTATAAAGCTCTTTCCATCCAATGTTTGTGTTGATCTCATATATTCTAGTGTTCTCTAGAAATTTGATTGGGTTTTATATGTGTGTGCATATGTTTGTGTGTGTGCATGTGTGTGTGGTGATACTGTGTCTCCTAGTAACTTTTGGAATACAGGAAACCAGTTATAAGTGTTGTAATATCAATTTCTGATGATTTATGAGTTTTTATGACTATAATAAGAAATGTTTTCTTGCTTCTTTGCGTAACATGGTTGTGTGTGTGTGTGTGTGTGTATGCGTGCAATTATTTATTGAGTGACTGAACTTTACACTGTTGGGCAATGGACATTTCCTCACTCACTACATTCTTAATCTTTGTTCTGAGATAGATACAGTTATATTACCTAAAAAGTAGTTCCATCCTTTCAAATTCTGCCTTTAAATTCATTGAGTAAGACAACAACAGTATTTTCTCAGACTAAAATTTTACCTCTAGTGAGGCAAGAAGTCCCTTATGAGAGCTCCTACCCCAAACTCTGTAACTTGAGAGGTTTCTAATGTAATGAGAGGAATAGGGATTGCTTCCCAAACTCTATTCTCATTAATCCATTCAGGTATCCTTGACCCCTAGGCAGTTTTTTTCCACATTTAAGAGCTGACTGATTCTCTGAGTAACTTTCAAAGGGGATTTCTGACAAATGTTTAAATTTTTTCTGTGTTGCTCTGTCCTCCCCAGTTCGCTGAACTCCAGCTGATAAATACTTCAACTGCGTGTCTATCTACACTCTAAGCTTACCTCCTTAACTTAGAGAATGTACTAGCTTCTGTTTGGGATTCTCTATCCATATGAGCATAGCCTGAAAACTATGCTTACATCAGCTAGGGGTCTCTTCATAGGGCTCTACCTATTAGTTTATGTTTTACTCACTAACCCCCATTGTCTTATATTTTACAACATTTTGCAAAACCATTTTTCATTCTTTTCTTCTGGTGTGTGTGTGTGTGTGTGTGTGTGTGTGTGTGTGTGTATTCTTGTTTCTTTGGTTTTTTTGGTGGGGGTGTTGGGGAGGGGGCATTATTGTTGTTTCAAATGAAAGGATAGGTGTGAGCTCCCTTGTTCTGTCTCAGCCCAAAGTAGAAATCCTCCAAAATTCTTTATCATGACATTATAAACCCATCATGGTGGAAACTCCAATTACATCTTCCCTTCACCTCCTTCTACTCCCTCCTACTCACCTTCTGTTCCAGAACTCTGCATACACTACTGTGTAGCGCATATCTATGCCCTTCTTCCTTAGAGCTCATGGCCATACACTACCACCTTCTGACAGGCTCCTACTCATTTGTCAGCATCCGATAGCTCTTCTTATTTGTCTTTCCACTCTACTCCTAAGCCAGGTCATGAGTTTTATATATCACCATCACAATTATTTTTTTATTCTCTAAGTTGTACTTAATGGAGCTATGGATATGCATTCTACTATATTACGGGAGTGTTTGGAAATGTTAGCCTAATTATTAAACATGTTTATAACTTTATGTCTTCTTAGTGTAGAGGTGCCTTGTGAGTCTCTAAGATGGGAAATGATAGTAGTGAAAAAACTGAGGCTTAAAGTAGACTTACTTTTGAAAGATTCAAAGATTCTCTATGTAGCCTTGGCATTCATTGATCTTATGATTCTCCTTCAGTGTCCCAGACTTCCTTTTGTAAGATAGAACATACTAACTGTAGCTTATTGTTCAGTGGGTAGACTAGAATGAGCCAGAAACCATCACATTCAAACCTCAGTGAGAAAGTAGAAATCAATATGCCAGAAAAAGAGCTAAGTTTATTACCCTAGGCCTCTCTCTCCATTAATGTGTGACCTGGTTCAAGTGACTTTCCAAGTCTAAATCTTTTACCTATCCTAACAGTGTAGATGTTATTCTCATGAAACTATGTTTGATTACCACCTCCTCATCTTCTACTGCTGGACATGACTACATCACCGTTCCTTGACATCTTTCTTGGGAATGCCTACAGTTTCTAAGGACACATTTTGCCTCTGTCTTATTGTACATCCTTTCCTTTAATGACCGAGATACGAGACTCCCCTGTCAGTTTTGGATAATCTCGTCTTGCTTGCCTGGCTCATATACAGTGATGGCTACTTCTTTCCTGTGTTTCCTGTTTTGCTACATGGCTTTAGTTCAGAACTCTGTGGACCTATCTATATGCTCCCTCTTCCTCATTCCCCACTTATGTGCTTAGCCGTATTAGTTCTGCTTGATGCTATTCACTTTATATCTTTTCAACCGAACTTCTTTTTCTCTACCCCTAAAATATAGGTGTAATTATTGTTCCTTTACTTATAATAATTCAAAAGCTGGGGCAAAGAAACTAATGTATTTGCCCAGGGACTAATAAGTGACTGAACCGTGACCAATGCCTGCATTCTAACACAAGTGCTTCCTGATTTCTAATCGAATGACTAAATGAGCAAATGCACTTGTAAAATTGCTGTGCCCTTCTAACACACTAAGTTTTACTTGGCAGAAATGTACCATGCCCCCACCACAATTTTGCTTTGTTTCATGGCACAGTAATTTTGTTTAGCTAAGAAATAAGCAAAGTCCAGATGTCCCCTGCAGGATGCCTGTCAGTAAAGTCACCCCAGTGTCTTTGCCCATGCTGAGTAGGCCCCTAGAACACACTTGTCCTTCTTTCCCTGGGAGCAGCTGTAAACCTGAAAGCCCCTGCCAAGCCCAAGTCTGACAGAACAGACTGTTCTCAGCCTCCTCTCCTAAACCCTCTAGGAGGCTGCTATTTGCATCATCTTTTATGCATAATTGGGATAATTTATCTAGATGACAACAGAAGTGGCACTGTGGATTTTTTTAAGTATCAGAATTATTTGGCCTTTGTAGGAATATGAAGGTTAAAAGTTAAAATGTGTTATTACGTTAAAAATTATTTGAGTCTCAGGAGTGTCCCATTGGGTTTAAAACTTACTCTAAAATGGTGTCTCTATAACTGATCATATTTATTTAAAATAAACACACATACACAGCAGCAGCGGTGACAACTGAAGTTATGTGCTTTATCCTTTGTCACTCTCTTGGACAACTCTCTGCTAATCACTTACTCTGTGCCATGGTTGTCTGGCTCCTGTTCAACTCTCCAGTCTTGGTATGTGGTCCTCCTCTGTGTTTTTCCTTCCAGTCCAAGTGAACTGCTCATCAGGTCACAGATATACCTATCTGTGTTCCCCGTATGCTAGCTCTTCTATGTGGGATGTTCTTCATCGCTTATCCATTTGCGAGCTCTTAGTCATTATTCAAAACCCGGATCAGATGTCAACTCTCTCCAGTCTTCCTTTCTCCCACACACACATTGTTATCATATCTGTGATGCTGGTAAACTTTTTGGACTTCATTGTGTTATTTTCATTGTTTGATTAAGGTCAATTCTGGGTATATGCTTGTAATTCAAGAAATCTTTATTGCTGAACTCTGATTCCAATGAGTATTTCTAGAACTCTGTGCATTTCAGGACAAGAATTGAAGGACATGTGGATGGGTGGCTGAGGAACCTAAGAACCAGGACAAATAATTCCTCAAGATTACATTGTACATGTGATGGCATTACTCCATCATTAAGTACATGTCTTTGCTAAATGAGGAAATCATTATTTCCTTTTGCAGGATTTTTGATGTCTTTATGTATTACCTTCTAATGTACAGGATAGGAGCATGAACCCTTGAGCCACATTTCCTGAGTTTGAATTTCACTCATCAGTCATACTATTCACTGTTGAGAGCTTATACATGATACATTTTATATTTCTCAATTTTCTGCTCTAGATGAGGAAGATAAAGACAGAATTTATCTCGTGGGGTTACTGTGAGGAATGAATAAGTTATATCTGTATGGTACTTGGAACATTTATAAAATGCATAAAATATACTTGGAAAATGCCTTATAATATGCCAAATAGGGATAGAAGTAATCAGGTTTAATTCAGTTCCCAACAAAAGAGAATATCTGGAAAGTGTCAAAAAGAATTTAGGAATGAAATATCATAATTTATTGCATGATGATCTTCTGTGTGTGTGTTTGTGTGTGTGTGTGTGTGTCTACATAACTATGGTATGTGTGTGGGGGTAGGGGGGTCAAAGGACTACTTTCTGGTGCTGGTGTTCTCATTTCACCATGTGAGTCCCAGGGATAGAATAAGTTGACAGGAAGCCTTATAGCAGTTGAACCATCTTGACAGCCCTGCAGTTGTGTATTTACTGGATTCTAGTGTTGATGGATCCATAAATAAAAGAAATAAAATAAAACCAAAAGGAGCTGGAGAGAGCCTTCCTTAATCATGTTATTCCACGAGTATTCACAACAATGACAATAGAAGTAGGACCAAAATGTAGACATGACTAGGGGTCAGATTTACTCTCAAGTGAGATAACCATTCTAACATCTGTAGTTATGGAAATATGAAACAGTCCTCTCAGGAATGTAGTGAACTCCCATCGCTTCTTACATTCAAATAGAGTATTAGCAGCCACTTGGGATCTTAGATGCGTACAGCAAGTGGAAGCACAGAGAGGCTGGTTGAAGCAGATGGGCCTTGTACAGTTTATATATGTGATGAAAAGACTGATTGGGAATAACCATAATAGAACTGGGGTCCTATAGCATTGGAATATATATAATTTTCCCCTTTCCCTTCCTCTTGCTAGCTTCAGGGATGGTTTTGTTGAATTACTCTGGTCTCACCTGGTGTCTTGGTCTCTCTACCTCTCTAATCTGTGTTTTAAAACCATGTTGGTTTGGGGATTCCATAATCCAGTATGACATGATTTTAACTCCTTACAGCTATAGCAAATAAGGGCACATCCTGAACTTTCAGTAGGTGGGGATTCTTGTATGCACTTGAATATCCAGTCCACTTGTATTTGATTTTCTTTCCTTGGTCCCACACCTTAATCTTAATGTGCTAAAATATTCAGGAAAGATGGAAATAAGTATAGACCACAGAGGAAGGTGAAGAATTGCATCTTCTGGGTAATTGGGTGTGGCTGTGCATGTCCGTAATCTCAGCATAAAGAGGTAACTGTCAGTTTTAGTACTGCCCATCTCCTTAGTCTAGCACCCACATCTAATCGTGAGTTTAGATTTTCAGATATAGGACTAAAAGTTGACCCTCCAAACCATTCTCTTATGCAATTATCTTTTCTTAAGACAATATCTCACTGTGTAGACCTTTAACTCACAATCCTCCTGAATCTATATTTTTTAAAGTGTGGTTTGTTTTACAGTTCAAAGTTTCGATGTTTGTGTGAGCCCGTGACTTTGTGGATATGGAAGATTGTGTCTGACAGCTGTCTGGCTAGCCACTGCATGACAATGGCTTGGGGACCTACTGGGAAATTTTCCATTTTGAGCATCAAGGCAATTTAAAAAGAGATTTCTGAGGAAGGCATCCATTTAGAACCTTTACTAAGTGCTCTCACAGCTTCTCTCTGTGGCTGTATTTTTAGCTCCTGTAGCCATTTAAGTTGAACATAATTAGAGGAAAACAATAGCTAAAGCAAGAAAACACCATCTCAGCATTTTGCAATGAGTGGATGGGGTTAGAGAGAAACAGCTGCCCACTGCTGCATTTATATTTAGAATCTACCTGGGGACAGTCTGATAGACAAAGTTAAATTCATCCCAGCTGAAGAAATGGAGAAAAAAATGCATGCAAGTTTTTCAACTTCATAAGTAACAATCTGTAATTTTATACAGATATTTCAAGAATAACTACTCTGTATATAAAATTCACTGATAAGAACTCTCTTGTATATAAAACTTGCAGTTACCATAAAAAACTGTAATTTCATTTGAATCTTTATAACCAAAAGTAATTATTTTATTCTTTTAATCTGTGTTGTCTTGCAATCCATTGCCTCTCTTCACATTGTGTATCCCTGTCTGGACAAATTTTATAGAATTTAAACTTCTTAGTAAATCAAATGCACATTTGGTCATTGATAATCCCACTAACATTAAAACATGTGATTCCCACTAACATTAAAACATGTGATATCCCACTAACATTTAAACATGTGATTCCCACTAACATTTAAACATGTGAATGGCTTCCTATTTCTGCAGTAGAGCTTTTAATCTGTTTTATTGCTTTCTCTTTCCCCATCTTAGTCAGACTTTTTGGCTAGGTCTCATTTACTTATTACCTTTCCACAATATAAATCAACTTTATCACTGTTGAATTTTTAAATTACATGTTTTATTAATGTCGATCTTCCCAATATACTATAAACTGAGGGGAGAGAAACTTCTACATGCATGCCATTCCTTAGTACAACTTCCTACACAGAATAGCTAAACAACTTGCATGTGTTTAAATAGTGAATATAATGATTATTAACTTAGAGTTTAGAGTATTCTGTGATACTAATTTTACAAAGCACAGATATTTTGTAGAATACCAAGAAGTGATAAGGGAAATGATTTATACACACACACACACACAGAGAGAGAGAGAGAGAGAGAGAGAGAGAGAGAG
>LOEQ01002256.1:89736-100977 GCA_001685075.1 Bramus lutescens | reverse complement strand
AGTGACTGACAAACTGCCAATATAGGCAGAACAGTCTTTGAAATTTCCTGCTTCATAGAAAAGTCTGCCAGATACTATGGGCCAGTAGGCTGAAGATGGGTGCCCGCAACATTACAGAAGAACTTTGGGTGACCGTTCAGGCAGCAAGATGTCTCTGTCAATTCTAGAGTTTTGAAAGTTGCTTACAATGTTCTTCCTGTTAACTTAGGTAATATTATCTTCTTTTGGGGTCTTTGATGGAGTTAAAGAATAGATAGTTATAATTATAGTTTTCCTTAGTTATGATAAAAGTAAGTGTAATTATTGCTTGATACCTGTTTTGTTATATGTAATTTTTCTGTGTTAAAATTAAAACCTTCCTTTTTATTTAAACAGTGATTCCCCTCTGTATTCTGTGAATACCATTGGTTAATAAAGAAACTGTCTTAGGCCTGCACAGGGCAAAATAGAGGTAGGTGGGGAAAACTAAACTGAATGCTGAAAGAAAGAAGGCAGAGTCAGGAGACACCATGTAGCCCTGCCAGAGACAGACGCTGGATGGAACTTATTCCAGTAAGCCACAGCCATGTGGCAATACACAGATCAATGGAGATGAGTTAGTTTAGGATATATGAGCAAGCTAAAAATATGCTTAAGCTATTGGCAAAACAGAATTGCAAATAATATAGATTCTGTGTGATTCTTTCAGGAGTCTGGGCAGGCAGAAAACGAACAAGCTGCCTCCTACAACAAGCCCCCCTTTTAAGATATGACAGTAATGGAATCACATATATAGTATGTGCTAGTCTTAATGCATACCTATTTTTACAGAGACATCTCATTTGGTAGATTTGTGGAATCTGGGGCCTAAGGTTCAGTTCTGCTGCGAGTTGGAAAATCAGATATTTGGAATTCTTTTAGACGATGTCATATGTGCCTGGAAATAGTGATAAATATAAGGGGCTGTTTTCCATATGACCGGCATAGAGGCATCTGAGAAATCAAGGGTGGGAATGGCATGGATTCTTCCTTTGTTAAGCTGAATAAACCAAGAAGTCTTGTGTCTCATCGTTATACCTTTGGCCTCCATGGGCTTAGCTAGTCTTAAGTTACTCTAAGGCATTAAAACACAATCCTAAAAGCTGAGGTAGCCAGTGGCTGTATAGGGCTCCTCATGATACAAATTAAATAGACAACAAATCATGCTACTGTATTGGTTGTGAAAATTATTTCTTTTCCAAGTAAAATGTGAGTTGTTATGACATCAATGGCAGCAAAAAGTACCACAAGAAGTACCGTTGGAATGCAATGGGACTCGCTGGTGTGCCTTTCGGTACTTCTGTTTCTAATAACACAAATTAGTGAGAAAGTACAGCAACCTGGTGTGAGGCCATGGAGGGTGTAGTCCATTTAGAAATAAAGGTTTGAGTCACTTCAGTGGGTAAAAATCATAAAACAGCAGAGGTATTCACTTCGACCAAAGGGGAAGGAGAATATGTGAGAGAAAACTAGAAGTTATAATTACCATTATACCTCTGTGAGCAATTCAGAAATACATGCTACAGCAAATAAACATCTCTTCTGCTTTGCCTTCAAGAAATATGCATATATACGTTTATTGCTTCTCTTTTTCTTTTACTTTAGTATTTTATACAATATTCATTTGGGGGTTGCCTTTACAAGTAACCTTGATAACAAGCTTTTGCTTACACATCTGAGTGGAATGGTTAGAAATGCACACTGATTGCATAGAGCTAGGTAGTTTGACTTCCCCTAATACAGTGGCCATCGGAACAGTTTTTCAGAATTGTTTTTCTCTTTATTTCAAGCATTTTCTCCGTGGTTCTGCTGGTTCTACTAGAGCTTTCCTTAGACTTCATACAACTTTGTTATTTGTTTTAGATGTATTGAGTAATGGGGAACAATTGCCAGCAGAATTTTCCATTGTAGTTTTGACCTCTTTTTCTGTGGGCTCCACCTAAACTGGCAACACTGCATATTGCTCCTTGATGGACCAAAGCAAGAAGGTCAAAAATATATGTTAGCTCCAAAAATTCATTGTATTACTTATTTTTATTTACAATAAAATATAGCAACTTAGTTTTTCACTATTAAGGGGCTATTCTAACACACTCCAAGGCTCGGAACATTTTGAATTTCACTAAAATACTGGATTTTGATCCTGGGTTTTGATTATGTTTGACTCCCACATTCTGTCACTTTCTGTCTTATAAGGCACCTATGACATTTGTGACTTCTTCCTCATGATAATGTACTCTGCTCACCAGACACAATATAATGTGTAGTTAAAATGATCTATGGAAGGACTGTCAACATTATCAAGGTGTCTGTAGACTAGATTGCCGTAAAAATACTACAATGCAGGGGTCGTATGCCATTGCACCTCTCAGGTAAAGGTAACTGCTTCTTGTGGTTCTTTAAACTGATAAGGGCTTTTGCCAGATGAATAGTTTATACAAGGTGTCATGAAATGTGTTGACACTGGCCAATAAATATGTCGTATCTGGAATGGTAACTACAATTGTCCCTGCTCACTTAAATTTATAGTTTTATAGTCATCCTTCAAGATTCATCCACTTAGTCCACTGGCCACATAGGTGAGCAAAATGTGGGAGTGATCAACCTGGCTTTGCTTCACAAATCTCTCTTTTATTAAATCTTTATAAAGATAGAATTTATAAGGCTCTAACCAGACATGTAAGATGGGGTATTTTCTATCACTGTGTTCTTATTGCCCCCTCAGGTCTATAAAAGGAGACTGAGTTGGGCAATTCTACCAGTCACATGCTCAGTTTGACAGCCACCAGAGTGCTCCTTATGTAAGCAGTGTGATTGGCCAAGGGTTTCAACTGTGTGCTGAAGTCTATGGTTTGCACTGAGATCTCACTTACCATGGGCATCTTCCAGAATAGAATGAGTTCAGCTTGACTCATGAGGCTCTCTTGTCCATGGTTAACAGGGATGTCCTTAGGCAGACAAAAATGGCTCAAGGACTCTCTGACAAGTGTCCTTAGAATTGAACTGTAGTTGAAGCTATTTCTACCTAAGCTTCATTTGTTTTTTTTTCCTGCTTTATCTTTCACTCAACTCACACAGTAATCCCAGCTTATCACAGGTCCCCTCTTTTCCTAAACATCTATCTCCCCTAGTAGATTTATTGTACATCCATACTTTTTGAAGTCAGAACCTTAACACATAGACTAATATACCCAGGCTATATATGCTAGAATAAATTTCTCTCTAGCCTAAGTAAATTCTAAGTATATTCTCTAGGGCACATTAGACAAATACACAAGAATTCATAGCTATTATCTGTAACAAACACTGCTACCAGATTTCTTATTATTGTGTGTATGCCCGAATACATTATTTAACACGTGAAATGGCAGTTCCTGAGATACCACATAATGTTACCCTTGATTTATTGGTTTGATGTTTTATACGAAGTGGAGTCCATGAGTAGGTATTTTGAGATGTGTTTGAGGACAAAGGCTGTCATGCAGGGGCCAAGTAAAGTAGTATTCTAGTTGCCTACTGCAAATAGCAATGCAGTGCTCATACAGTAGAGGAATGACTGCCAGTTTGTGGCTGTTATAGCCCATGAGACCCAAAGACAGTGGTGTGGAGATGGAAAAATTTATCCTGCCTGTCCTATTTATGGAGGCAAAGCATAGGTAGGCTGATAATGACTTTCTTTTTAAACAGTATTTTCTCATTTTGTTCTCAGTTTGAATTACTGTGGAACAAACCTAGAACCTCATGAATGCTTGACAAATAGTCTACCACTGAGGTACATACTTGGACCCAGTACCTTTTTTTCTTCTTTTCAAGACAGGTTTTCTCTAAGTAACAAGCCATGGTTATCCTGGAACTCACTTTGTAGACCAGGTTGGCCTCAAACTCACAGAGATCTGCCTACCTCTGCCTCCTGAGTGCTGGGATTAAGGGAATGCACCACCACCACCATGCAAGTAACTACTTTATTTCACCCAGCTTTGTCAGTGTTAGCACTTAAAAAATTGTAGATTGCCATTTTAATTGTGTAATTTAATTTATTAATTAATTATAATTTAATTAATTTAATTTATAAGATGATATATATGTATTTCTTCATCTTTCTAGTATAAGACAACAAAAGTGGCTTAAATAGAACAATACAGTATAAAACTAATATTTCTACAATTATTTGGCTCAGAAATAAATCAAAATATAGATTGCTTAGGCAGGGGATTGTAAGTCTGAGGCCAGCCTAGGCCTTATAGTGAGACCTTATTTAAAATAAACAAATGAAAGCTAAATAATAATTCATCTATATTTTATTTTCTGTGCAATATTCCAAATAGAAAGCTTGGTTATTTTAGTATTAAAACTGTAAATATTTCAGCAATATATCATAACTTTGTGTATTTTATTACTATCTGTATCAATTTTTAAAAATTATTTCTTTCAGATGTTCTCAAACAGTTCAGTTGTACTGTAACTTTCATTGTGTTGTACATAACCCAACAGTGTATGTACACACACACACACACACACACACACACATTCATATCATGGAGTAAAAATAAAATTTTGTACTCAAGGGAATATTTTAACTTTTGCAGCTCTGGGCCACTTAATTGAACTATATGATCTTGCTAATACCTACATCAAATGTTTTAATGCAAAATGGAATGAGCCTTCTACATATTTATGCAATAGCCTGTTTTATAAATATTTAATATAATATTCTATTAATTCTTTGAAAATGCTATGCTATGTATTTTAGTCATTTTCACTCCCCACTCCTCCTGCTAACCTCCCAGATCCACCCCTGCTTGCCAGCCCCTCACTTCATGACCTCTTTTTAAAAAGGTCCCACCATGTCTAGTCTAGGCTGCCCATATCTTTATGGTATGGGGGCCATCCACTTGAGTTGGTTGAACTCCTTGGGGCCGCATCCTAAAAATCTAACTCTTCCTTTCCCAGAAGCATCAACTGTCAGTAGCTCATCAGGGGAGGGGGCTTGTGAGCAGCTCCTCCCATCTCTGCTTGAATTTATAGTCTGTCTTGATCTTGTAGAGGTCTTGTTCAGGAAGCTATGTCTGTCGTGAGTTCACAAGTGCAGTGGTTTTGTCATGTACAGAAGAAGATCCTAGTCCTCTCAACCGCTCATCCTTACCATCTCTCTGCCTCCTCTCCCATTATGTTCCCTGAGTCTTGTGGGGCACAGGGGCAAGGGGATGTTGTTGAAACAGATTCCATATTCCACTTGTGGCTGAACACTCCACTGACATTTATTCTGTGAACTTTGATAAGCTGTAAGTTTTTACATTAACTACCATCCAATGCACAGAGACTTCTCTGATGAGGGCTGAGAACTACAATTATCTGTGAGTATAGAGATACAAATTTAGAGGGCAGTGTAATAATGTATCCATTTAGCAGAGTAAAAATAGTAGATTTACTTCTGGGGCCTGTAGGCTCCCTAACAATGGGTTCTTAGCCAGAGTTACAGTACCAATACGTGTTTCCTTCCATGAAGTATTGTAGCAGGAGGGCCTGCTTGCTCATCCCAGATGCCCAGAACCAAAATAATCACACAGAAATTGTATTAATTAAAACACTGCTTGCCCATTAGCTCTAGCTTCTTCTTGGTTAACTCTTATGTTAATTTAACCCATTTCTATTAATTTGTATATCACCACATGGCAGTGGTTTACCAGCAAAGATTCTAACTGGTGTCTGTCTCAGGGGGAGAATCCATGGTGTCTCCCTCTGCCTCTTCTCCCCAGCATTCTGTTTACTTTCCCCACCTAGCACTGCTCCCCTATAGCTCTGCTATAGGCCCAAAGCAGTTCCTTTATTAACCAATGAAAGTAACACATAGACAGAAGGAGGTCCTTAAATATAACCCAGAAAGTAGTTGGTTACCCCACGAATGTATCCATGGGCATTGTATCACATTGGGTGTTATTGTAGTTCACAGGATTCATAGCTAAATAAAACCATTGATGACTCCCTCCAACCGCCTAGTGACCTGTATAACACCTTCCAGGTCTATGAAAGCTAGCCAATGCCAAGCAGAGTTCTTCATGCCCTGTGACCAAAGTCTGTTGTCTTCATCAACAGGGTCTTATCATCTGGTTCTGGTGTTCATCTCTTACTGCAGAACAAATAGTATATGCTCCCACCCAGAAATTACTTCGTTTTTCTTTTCAATCTAAAGGATTTTTAGTTCCCAATACTATTGTTTCCAAAGTCATATCTCCCTGGAAATAAGCAATTAATTTTGCCCCATCTTATAATTATCACTAATCTTAGCCATAGCCTAAATATCCCATAAATTTGGCTTTAGGCTAAGCCTTGACCCGTGGGCTAACTTCAAGCCAACAATAATATAAAATCCTAATTTATTAATAAACTTCTAGACATGCTGTAGGAAAGTCAGATAACCTTGGGCAAATTGTTTAACTTTACTTATAAGTATGATGCCTACCTCACAGGATTGTGGCAGGAATGAGATGAGTGAGCAGCTACAAAAAGTGCTCAATTACATGTGAGACATGTGACTATGAATATGAAATGACAGGGAGACACGACTCAGCCCTGCTGTCAACCAGGGGCTGAGACACACCTGGAATTCCCTGCGTCCTCACTAGCTCACTGTTTCGCTATTTTCCTTCTAATGACCCTGTGAGATTTGATAGACAGATTAAATCAGTACCTCTTGTCTGGACTACTCAGATTTTCTGCCCAGCCCAGCCAGCCTTCTGTAATTTAACCAACTAAGCATAGGGACTTGCCACAAAAATAATCCCTTAGTCCAAAATGGAAAATAAGAGGTAGAAAGTATCTTAGAGTTTACCATAGTCAAACTCATTATTTGAAAATTAGTTATTGTCGGAAAGGGAGTGATTGACTCAGGAGCATGCACAAAGCCAGTGCAAACACAAGGCTTCATCAATGCAGAGGTGTTCCTCCACATCAGAAGGCTACCAGAGATTTGAAGCTGTAGCACAGAGGTAGAGAGCACTTGCCTAGGATGCAAGAGGCCCTAGGTTAAATCCCCAGTCCTGCCAGAAAAAAAAAGAAAAAAAGAAGAACCAGAATATGAAACCGAATATTAAAAATATAAATAGGTGGCCTGCCAAGTTCAGAAAACCCATGCAGAGAAGGGTGCTGCCTCTGATCTATAGATCTCCATGGCAGGTACTCATTTCTCTAGCCTTACCCATATCAGAAGAAACTACACAATTAGACCATACTTAGAGTGTGGATTTTACATTTAGGCATTGGTCCGTGGGTTTATAAGCTGAACTGTCCAGTAACACATATACTTTATTTGTTGAGGCAATGTTTATGAGTGACATATAATGAACTTAAGCATTCGAGTCCCTAAATTTTGATACTACTCACTCCTGTGTGACAATCTTAGACAATATCTAGAACACGTTTTCATGTCTTTAGAAAGTTTCCTAGTTGCTCTTTCCGTTCACTCTTCCCTCCACCCTTTACTGTTCCTGCTGCCACCTCTTACTGCTTAGCAGCCATTCCAGATCTAGCAGCATTTTTTGTACCTGACTCCTTCCAGTCAACCTTCCATAGTGTTGTATGTGTCGATAATTCATTCTGGGTTTTGTTTGTTTCTAAATGCAATTTGATGTGTGTGTAATGGAATTCACAGTAGGGTTCTGTCCCTAATCTAGTGTCTGTTGGGTGAGACTCTGGATAAGTTATTTCACCATTTTAAGCTTCATTTTCCTTAGGTACAATATATGGGTAGTCTACTCTGCCTCTTGGGTCAGATACGTATCAAATAGAACTGTGACTAAGACCTAATAAGTGCTCAGTCAGACAGAAAAAACGATACAGTATCTGCACACCTTTTGCTCTCGGGATCAGCATATTCAACCTGTGTGTTTTTCGGATGAGGACAGAGAGGCTGCAGACCATTCTGTTGAAGGTAGCACATCCAACCTTTGGCTGCCCCATGCTGTCCTTCTTCCACTGCTCCAGATATGCATGGCAGAAAGGCCCTAGGCCACCTCAGACAGTGTGCCTGCAAAATGCTTTCCTTCTGATGACTGTCAAAATACCCTCCTGATGAAAAACTAAATAAATAGTTCTCTGAAACCTTTCAGATTTTTTAATAAGTCAAAATACACTTTTCTGACAGCATAATTGCTTTTCACGGTGGGGCCTTAAATCTGCACTATAAAGGAATAATGCAGCAGTAGATCATTTGTGAAAACTTAATGAAAATGGAGTTAGGGAACCTCAGAGCCACTAGACCTTGAAATTCACTTTCAGAAACTAATTTGCAGTAAATGCATGAGAAACATATTTAGACATGATAAACTTCCAGGCTGATGCCAGGCAGGTGTGGAAGTTTATCTTGATTAACGCCTTTGTTTTAATTAATGCCAAAGAGCAAAGTGTGGGGATCTGACATTCTGTCAGCAGGAGCCATTTTGAAGGTACCCAGGCATTCCAACTCTCTAGATAAACTCAGCAGGACCATGCTCTGGAGGGTTCTGGAAGGCCTTCTAAATCACAGCATTTGCTTCTCTCCTGTCTGGGGCTGGATTTGTTAACAATTACGTCTACTGCATCTTTCAAGGTGGCTTGCTACTGGGGTTCTGTTTACAGGTATGGAGTTATACAAACTGGCTCCAATCCCAACTCTGTCATTTTCAGGCTGGATAATCTCAGGCAAATGATTTAACCTTTGTTTACTTCCATCTCCCTATCTAAAATGAGGCCAGTTATCATTCTTAAAGACTTGTCTTGAAGAGTCAATGAATTCATAAAAGCAATACATTTAGACTCTGCCTAGCATGTGGTGAGTTCTCCATGAGTACACTATTATTTCATCACTCATCCTGTACCAGAAAGAAGTCAAAGAATCGAAGGTTTTTTTTTTTGAACCATCATTTCCACCATTTTAGAGAGAAGAGTAAGAAGAAAGAAGTCAGTTCATTTAAGAGAAAAGGAGACCTGTGACCTTGGTCTTATTTGAGAGCTGTCTAGAGATTATCAAATGCATATCTATATAATCTCCACCAAGGAAGGATGATGAGTTCCTGAAATCTCTGTGTGTGTGTGTGTTGTGTGTACATGCACATACACATGTGTGCATACCCCCAATGTTGGTGGGTTTGTAGGCCAGAGGTAGATTGTAGGAGTGTCTTTTCTTCCTCTCCTTTCCACCTTACATTTTAGGAAGTGTCTCATTGAACCTGAAACTTCCTGTCTCTCTTTGTCAGGAATGGCTGGTCTGAGAGACCCCGGGAGCCTCTTGTCTCTACTCACAACTTCCAGTGCTTGGCTTACAGATTGATATACTGTGTCCTCCTTTTCCTTGGATTCCTGGGATCCAAATTCAGATTCCCATGTTTGTGCAGCAAGTACTTTACCCACTGAGCCACCTCATCAGTCCAGGCTCCTGTAATCTAGACAGTTGTATTATTTTTATAATAACCTAAGAGTTGTTCTGCTTCTAGCAGTAAAATTATGACTCTCAGACACCCTCAGTGCCAAGGTCATCTCTGTTTTCTCTCATTCCCATAAACTCCACCTACTTCAAATCTCAGCTGCTGGGGAGACAAAAGGAGACTATTTTCTATTCTTTTCATGCAGAGCCTGTTTTTCAAATATTGGAATCTTTTTTACTTTTGAAATTAGAGAAAATAAATTCAGTCAGTAGTCACTCATGTAATGACTCAAAATGTATTGAAAGAATTGGTTGGAGCTCCAAATTCATTGGTTCTTGTTCTTGTTCATAAGCCTGTATTTCGATCTTGTCCAACCTCCTAGTATGTAAGGGAAAAAGAATAAGCCACAATGAGCAAGATCATAACCATTTGTTCTGGGAGTGAGATGTTTCCAGAGAATTAATTTGTTATCTCACTTAGTGTAAAGAAAGCTTCCTAGGAGGTAGACAGTGCAGTGGTAATACCTGAGACCTGGCTATTCCTAGATGTAGAAGCACCTTCACCTGGTTTGCAGAGTATGGCCTACAACCAGTTTGTACTAGTTCCTTTCCTTCTCTGCATTTTAGCATCTACATCCAAAATGGGACCTTTGAACTGTATTGGTTTTTCTAGTAAAGAAACCCCTTTGTCAGATAAAATTCCATGTAAACATGAAACTGATTAAAGACCAGCTATAAGTGGGCGATTGCAGAACTGGAACCTCTTTATGAAAAGGCTGCAAGAATTTCCTTTTGAGTTTGAAATTTTTTTCTTGTTATTTAGCAGAGTTGGGTGTATGTGTGTGCGGAATAAGACTTCAACACGCTAGGGCTATCGACAGGCATGAGAACAGCTAGGATCAGCCTGATGGTGAAGAGGCTCTTTTGTAGTTATCTTCCTTTAGAATCCGGCAGCTAATGCGTAATGTCTGTCAGTTGGGTTTATATGCTTGAGGCATCTTGCCTCCCCAATGAAGGAAGGAGGGTTTTACTTAAGAACTTAAGAGTGAAAGGAAGCAAAGAAAAGTAGAAATGGAAATGAAGTTCAAACACTCTGTTCTTCTCAAATTATTTAAACTTTAATTTCTGTGAAGCAAATAAAAAATTATAAAGATGAAGAAATTAATGGATAAAGAAAATGTGTTAAATATACACAATGGGATTTTTTTCAATCACAAGGGGGGGAATTAAATTGTTTGAAATAAAACAGATGAAACTGAAGGCCATCATGTTAAGTGAGATAAGCTAGTCTCACACACATATGTAAAGTATATTTTCTTTCATAAGTGACATCTGGGCTGGGAAAGGTATGAAGATAAAAAGGATACTATTATAGATATGGAATGGCAAAAGGGGTGGGAATAAGGATAATAAAAGTGGTAGAGAGATGTATGTGATTATGGAATGTCATATACTTCTATGTAAACTCCTTACTTTGTTTTTACTTTTTTATTGATTTTATTATGTTATACATTTTTCTCTGCTTTCCTCCTTTCCTTTCCTCTCCCCTCTACCCTCTCCCATGGTCCCCATGCTCCAAATTTACTCAGGAGATCTTGTCTTTTTCTACTTCCCATGTAGCCTAGATCCATGTATGTATGTCTTAGGGTTCTCATTATTGTCTAGGTTCTCTCGGATTATGAATTGTAGGCTGGTTTTCTTTGCTTTATGTCTGTCTAAAGGCCATTTATGAATGAATACATATGATGCTTATCTTTCTGGGTCTGAGTTACCTCACTCAATATGATGTTTTCTAGATCCATCCATTTGCCTGCAAATCTCAAGAT
>LOEQ01002256.1:77107-89720 GCA_001685075.1 Bramus lutescens | reverse complement strand
CAAGATGTCATTATTTTTTTCTGCTGTGTAGTATTCCATTGTGTAAATGTACCACATTTTTCCTTATCCATTCTTTGGTCGAGGGGTATTTAGTATGTTTCCGGATTCTGACTATGACAAACAGTGCTGCTATGAACATAGTTGAGCACATGTCCTTGTGGTATTATTGAGCATCCTTTGGATATATACCCAAAAGTAGTATTGCTGAGTCTTGAGGAAGGTTGTTTCCTAATTTTCTGAGAAATCACCATACTGATATCCAAATGGACTGTACCAGTTTGCACTCCCACCAGTAATTCAGGAGTGTTCCCTTTACCCAACATCATTTCTAGCACAAGTTGTCATCGGTGTTTTTGATCTTAGCCATTTTTATTGGTGTAAGATGGAATCTCAGAGTTGTCTTGATTTGTGTTTCTCTGATGGCTAAGGATGTTGAGCATTTCCTTGAGTGTCTTGCAGCCATTTTAGATTCCTCTGTTGAGAGTTCTTTGTTTAGGTCTTTATCCCATTGTTTTTACTGGATTGCTTGTTCTTTTGATGACCAATTTCTTGAATTCTTTGTATACTTTGGAGATCAACCCTCTGTCTGATGTGGGGTTGGTGAAGATCTTTTCCCATTCTGTAGGCTGCCATTTTGTCTTGTTGACCCTGCCTTTTGCTTTTTAGAAGCTTCTCAGTTCAGGAGGTCCTATTTATTAATTGTTGCTCTCAGTGTCTGGGCTACTGGGGTTATATTTAGGAAGTGATCTCCTGTGCCAATGCATTCAGTGTGGTTGGCTTTATGTTGAGGTCTTTGATCCATTTGGACTTGGGAAACTCCTTACTTTTTTACAAGTAATATAAATATTAATAAAAAGAAACTGACGATTTCATGGTTGGTTTTCTTTTTTCATTGAAATTGAGCCAGTTAAATGACAGGAAAAAATGGAATAGCAGGTGAGGAAGGAGACTGTAAAAATTGGGTCAGATGAATAGAGGGCATTAGGTAAGCACAGTAGGGCCATGAACAAAGGCTTAGAGAGTTAAATGTATACAATGTAACTAGGAAACAAGAAATGCTTGCTGTGTGTTTTGGCATTAGCCAGTGTATACCAGCTGCCCCATACACATGTGGATACTTTCTAAATTGGCAAAAGGAAAAGTCTGAAAAGAAATGAGAAGAAAGTAAAGAGGGGGACACGAACAAGTTGAGCCTTGTGCTTATTTAATTTTATGCAACAAGATTCTATATTTTCTGGAAAACCAACAAGACACATGTTTGAATTTAGCTTTTTAAATTGCAAAGTTAAGTACATGTTATTTTGAATTCTGAGTCCAAACATTTGCTTGGTATTTTCCACACATCTTCACTCCAATTGGAGCGCATCAGAGTCCTGGTTTCTATGATGCTGGGCAGGCTTTCTGTAAATGCCGTCTGGTTTTCTTAAAATGCCACTGTGAGTATGCTATTGCAGGCTTAGGCAAAACAACAAAATGACTTGGGCTGGAAGGAAGTGCTAGAAAACTTGAGTGGCCAAGAAAAAGACAGCATACCTGGGTCCTGGGTCCCAGGTCCTTCAGTTGACTAGAGTATAATTTACTGCTCTGTCAAGGAACACAAGGCAAGGAAAGGCTCTCAGATTCTGAAGTAGTAGCTCAGTGAGATCAGTAGCTACATTGTTATTTTGTTTTTCCAATATCTGTTATTCAACACAGAGAAAGCAAAACATTATATCCAGAAAATTAATCAGTGCCCTTGGGCTTTGTCCTTTCTGTTAAACTCCACTGTGTTCTATTGTGTGACTACACTACTCTATTTTATCATTGTGTGTCCTAGTCCTTCTTCTGCCTCTCCTGTCTTTCTACTTGTTTATTACTGAAAATGTCATTTACCCATCACAACTCAAAAGGAACCTGTGACCCAAAGAAGCACTCTCAACACCTCTGTGTGTGTTCTTTTGTTCCCTCTGAACCTCTGTGTCTAGTATGAAGCAAAGTATTTATACATCTGTCTTAAGTTTCTTGCTTTGAAAATAGGGGATGATGAAGTAATAAAGACAACTGTAGTTTTAATATTTGATGCATTGCACAACAGTTATTTGTTGCTTTGAACTGGTAAGTGTAGAATAATTAAATAAGTGCATGAGTGGATAATGAGAGTGTAAAAACGGGAGTTAGCACTAATAAATACTCAGAGGTCTTGCTAGGTTCACATTTCCAGATAGCAGAGTAAACTAGGAGAACAGGGAAGAGTGCTTCAGTCAAGAAAAATCCACAGTAAGAGTTAAAGCTATGAAAAGCAAAGAAACGCAGTAGACTTCACAACCACTTCTCAGTGAGTTTTCTATCTCTCAGCATATTCTGCTTATTAGAAAACACGCAAGGATATATGTGTGTCCAAATGTTGTAACTTGGCTCTCTTATAGTTGGGTTTTTGATGGACTTGTCAGAATAAGACTTAGAATTCTGACAGGAAGAACCTCCTCTTTACTTATCATGTGGTCTTAATTGAACTCAATAATAATAAACAGAGCAGGCACAGTGTAGTTTTTGTAAAATTATTTCTGCCTGTGACAAAACAGGGTAATAAAATACATGCTGTTGTGTAAGATGCCTTTAAACATTCAGTATCCAGAGCTGAGCAGTGATTCCATCCCTCTTCTATTCCTCGCTGACTCCTTGTAGAGGGAATAAAGTCTCTTGCAGCCTTTGCCCAATGTCACTTATTACTGCCATTATAAATTGGAAACATTTTCTGCCATAAAATTTCCTGTGATGAATTGTACCATAGGCATTAGAATTTTCTCATTGTTTTCTTCTTGATGAGCTAGCAAAATAAAGAGAATAAAACGGGTCTATTCTTTTCTTTTGAAGAAATCCAATCTTCGCAAATGACCCCCTTAAGACTCTCAATGACTGTTTGTATGGATTCTGATCTTAAAAAATTCCCTGATTTGGGGGCTCAGGTGGATGTATTATCATGTGGTTATGTTATTATTGCGCAATAGTCTGTCTGAAAGTGGTTTTGAGGGTGACTTCATTAGCTGAACTATAAAGAGCAGCCCTTAAATGATTTGAACATGGAAATTGAAAGAGAATTTAGGACTTTTCCTCAAAACAATGCCATCGTGGGTCCCTTTTCCAATGCATCACGCCTCGTTACCTGAACAGAGCTGTACACTTCATCACTGACATTCTGTCTTCTTTTTGAGTTAGAGCCACATTTGAAACAGAGGAAGGATGTCCATTCTAAATACTAGTAGTAAGAACTGTTCAAGATGTAGTTCTCAAATCTAAACCCTGGTAACAATTTTGTAGAAAACACTCTTATTTTGTGGATGAAGTACCTGGGAGTTAAAACATTTTAAGAACTTGACTGAGGCAGCATTGAAAATAAAGACAGAATTACAAACTGGTTTGTAATTTGTTAAAACGAGTCTCTCCTCCACTGGGCTNACACACACACACACACACACACACACACACACACACAGGGTTTTTCTGCATAGCTCTAATAGGCCTGAAACTTACTATGTAGACCATGATGGCCTTGAATTCATAGAGATTCTCCTGTCTCTGCCTCCAATGTGTGTGCTACCCTACTTATATTTTCATTTCTACCCATCTTTATTGAGTTTATTATTATTATTGGATGAATGGATGGATGGATGGATGGATGGATGGATGGATGGATGGATGGATGGATGGATGGATGGAAGGTTTCAAGTGGAGAGAGGAAGATTTTAAGGGCATCAGAATTTACAAGATAAGCGGATTGAGAAGAAGCAGCCAAGCAAATTGAGAGAGAGCACTTAGAAGAGGAAGAGGGCCAGCATCCTTGAAGCCAACAGTGGGGACAACTTTAAGAAAGACTAATTAAAACCTTTATACTCTCAAATAAATAAAATGATAATTAAGGATAGAGCAATAACAGCCATAGATACTTCTATGCATTAATTTGTGGGAGAGGAAATGAAAGAACAAAGGGTTCTGTTCACTTGGGGAAAGTATAAAAAGGAAACTATGAACAGTTGTTAGATTTAACCATATCTGTGAGCTTCACAGGAAAAACAAAGGTTAAGGTGAAAGGCGGAAAACATGAGCCTTGACCTAGTTAGCTATTAAGCCTCAATAGTCTTTGCTATTCTCTACATTCTCTTGTGATGATAGTCCTACCAGTTGTCCATCTGAGCTGTGGTCTTAGTAGACAGTCAAAGGCTTGGGATTCCTACAGCGTGTGAGAGATAAGGCTTCTGGACACCTCATAAAGGAGTGTAATTATAATTCTGTCCCTGAAATTCAACAAGCGAAAGGACCCTCTCAACATGAAAAGCAGTTGTCATTGTTTGCATATACACACTATCAACTGTAATTGCATATACATATGCATATGTACACATACATACATATACATATGCATATGTACACATACATACATATACATATGCATATGTACACATACATACATATATATAGTATGTAACAATGATAATTAAAGAAGAAGAGGTCTTAAATTTTAAAGGGAGTGGGGGTCATAGAGAAAAGTTGGAGAGGGAGAAGGAGGATGGAAATATTGTAAATACAGAACACATGTGTGAAATTCTCAAAAACTATAAAAACTGGAAATTTAAAAACCAATTGTTTGCTTTATCACTGCCCTCGTTGGTCTCCCTTATGGTCAAGAGAAGAACTGACCAAAGGGTTCTTCAGATGTGTAACCAAATGTCTTTCTTCTGAGACACTGGTATGAAACAAAAGGCAGGAAAACAAGTGTGTGTGATGGGGTGGGATTTAATTATTCCTATAGTCACTGTGTTTACCAGCCTGAAAACTCTACTGGAGCTTATTTGTATAGCCCTGCATTGTCAGGAGCTAGGAGGTGTTTTAGTAAAGACGAAAAGCAAAGATTGCAGCATACGAGCAGGTGGTCCAAGAGATCTGACTGGAACCGGAGCTACCTCTGTGGTGAGACCTGCCCTCACAACTTCCCCCCTTGTGAGTTTCAGATTAAATGTTTGCTTCAAGGCCGGGAGGACAGGTGGTACTACATTTATAATTTGATGTGTGTATATATGTATGTATATATTATTATGTATGTATGCATGATTGCTTGCATATATATGTAAATATCTCTGGAGTTTTTGCTTTGGAGAAGCAATTTGATACGTAAGAAAAAGCAATAATAATTATAATAATAATAATAGGGTCTTAGCAGCAGATAAACTACTACGTTCTACTGATCTGATTTTGGAAAAGTCACAGAACTTTTGCAAAATGGGGGCCTTTGTATCTATTTTTTTTTTTTAGAAAAACATGGTGAAGATGAAAATTTGTACAAAGTAACTGATGCCTACTCCATAGCAGGCATTCTTTATACCACTGGCATTATTTCTGCATCCTTGAATATCATTTACAACTCATAATAATTCTGTGGGACTCAAGCACTGGAAATCACTGTCTCATTAGCAAAAAGGTCTAAGTAAACTTATGCACTTCCATCCCCCAAATAGAAATTTTTACTCTCTTGGGGTCAGTCAGAATATGGCATAAAGGCTTAGACAGAACAGGAAGTAGATATTGTTTACAGATCAGGCATGTGGAGGTTGCCAGTGTCCGAGAGAGAGAGTACCAGCTTCTGATTCGAAACTCTTGCAGGATCAGTTTCAAGCTAACAGCCCTAAAATGCAGGTTCCCAGTATGGACTCTCTTATCTGCCTCCCCTAGTTAAAGCTTCAGTCTCTTGTTAGTGTTGTTTCCTTCACACAACTCTGGTTTCCCTACAGAATCTGAGTCTTGGTTACTCTTTCATCTGCCCTCCACTCCCAGGTATGATTATGAACTACAGAGGCCTTTCTGAATCTGAGTCTTGGTTACTCTTTCATCTGCCCTCCACTCCCAGGTATGATTATGAACTACAGAGGCCTTTCTGAACAGTGTTTAGTTGACCTTCACTGGCACATAGTAAATACTCAGTGAGTGGGTGGATGGAGAAGTGTAACACGTACTTTTTGAAGTGTGAAATGCTATTTGTAAAAAACGTAGCTGACAGCAGCAAGCCGCACTAAGTCAGCCAGTGCACTCCTCTGGGCCTCTGTTGTTTAAGCCTCAGTAGATAAACATTTGGGTTGCAAACTGGCCACAGCAACACAGTCTGAGTAAGAAAGGAGAGTGTGAGGTCATTTATTTCCCCTCCTGAAAAACTCTCGTAAAGAGCCCATCTTTCATGCCACCTGAAACCCCTGTGAGAAATCCCAGGGATATAATATAGACTACTGGCCCCACCTGGGAGCCATTATCCTGTGTGAGATGACAGTCTGAAAAAAGACATGATTAGCATACCTTCCCAGCTGTCATCAAAACTGCAGCCTTAATGGATTAATTAGCTCTCTGGGTTTTGGTGCTTGAATTGTTGGCTGAGATGCCCAGCTAATCATAGGCTTCCACAAGCATTCAAGGAAGGTAAAGATAATAAGAAATAATAACAGGTAATATTAATCAATAGTCTGTAACATGTCAGATAGCAAACCCCTTAAGTGAATTGTCTTATTCTCAAAGCAGCCTCTAAAGGTGTGTATTATTATTTCAGTTTTTGAAAGCCAACAAACAATGATGACCTAAAAACACAGGACTGGAATACTTTAGAGTCTGAGCTAAAACATTAGTCATATCCCCAGTATTCAAGTGAAGAACCAGGTCCAGGTGTTAAATAGTTTGTGTGCAATTGATTGAATTAACTTGAATGAAAGTCTATCTTACTCTGCCCTGTTCCTGTGTACAAAGTCAGGCCTTTATATAAAGTCAAGCAGGACTGTGTGCAAGTGGCCAGCAAGAACTGAGAAGTCAAAGTCCCATGACATCTTGGAGCAAGGAAAAGCCCCAGATATAAAGTGACTTGTACTTACTTGCTGAGGTCTCAGTTACAAAAATAAAACACATTTTTAATTGCTCTGGTTATACGAACAGAAGCAAGATGGTTAGCTGTAGGATGAGTAAATACTGCTTTCCCTGAGCCACCACCACTCACTGTAAATGTTCTTTCTGCACATAACATCCTGTCCCACACCAGCCTTTGCCCTTTATGATTCGTTAAGAAAGAGAACAGAGAAATACATGATTATGGAGTGCTTATTAATTTAAGGCACTTCTAGCATGTGATTTTTGGTGACCTTCTTAACAACTGTAAAATAGTGAGAATTATTACTTCCATTTGAAGTAAAGGTAAAAGAAATAATTTACCCCAAATCACAAGTCTTCTAAGTGCATAGGTTATGATTTCAAACCTAGATCTACTTAGTAACACTAATAAACACTTATTGAATGAATGAGATAGCAGTGTCGGGATCTTTTAAGCACAACAGATTCTGTTTTAGCACGCTTTATGACTGTGTTTCTTGGCATTGGAGGTACACTGGAATATTTACAAAGTTGCTAAAAACTTCAGTAGCCCTCTTCCTCCTCCACCGAGTCAGTGTCTATGCCCAGCTTTTATCAGTGTGTCAGATTGTTATCGGCTGTAGCTGGTGTTGAGGATCGTGGATCTTCAAAGGATAAGGATCTCTCTGCCCTAAAGGAAGGAGATGTGCAGAGTTTGCGAGTGCTGTCTAGTTATGCCTTTTCCTAAGCTAAGTGGGCTGGGAAACAGGAAGGTAGACACCCTTAGCCTCTGGAAAAATGTGTTCTTCTTGACTGTTATTCCCAGGCTTCCCTTGTGAACCTAGAACTACAGCATGTGTGTTTGCCTTTCCCTTTGACTCCTGCTAGATCCAATCCAGAACCTTCCAGTGCAAATTCTTCTGGGTGGATGATGATCCCACCCGATTATGCACATAGCTTGCTAGGACGGGTGCTATAGTTCCTATTCCTTAATTTTCTGCTCCCTCCGAAGCCTATGCTCTGAGCTTGCTGTTGCCGTATAGCTTACTTCTGCCAATAAAACAACTCGCCCTTGGTCTCCCTTGCTCCCTCTCAGAGAGTGTAACCGTCTGGGTTTCGACTTCTTGGTCTCATGTCTGTGACAAAGAAGGATATTGTGAAAAATCAATTGCCTGGGTCAAGGAGAAAGTATTGATTCAGATAACAGAGCTGATGCTCCAAGTGAGTTGGAAGGTGAGGCTGATAAAAATGACTGGCATTTCAGGGGTTGCCTCTGACATTTCCATGATTTATGCTCAAGAAACAAGCTCCGGAGATTCTTCTCTCCTGCTGAATGTGTGGCCCTTTCGGGGCAGTCTTTTGCCTCCAATTCCTTTCTCTCACTCCAATGCTCTGAGAATTTCTCTAGGAAAAGACGTTGGATTACATACTATTCATTAATGACATTTCTCATTGTTGTCTTAAAATGCCTAAAAGAAGCACCTCGGGGAATGGTTTGTTTTGCATCATGCTTTGAGAGAGTCCTTCGTGATAAGACAAGCACGTGGTGTTGGTGGCAGTGAATCTGTGGGAACAGAAGCATGAGGCTGTTTTCTTTATCTGGAGGGGTTGAGAAGCAGAGAGATCACACAGGAATTGGGACCTGGCTATCTACCAAAAGGCTTGCTCCCCCCAGTGACAATTTTTCCAATTAAGTTACACACCCTAAAGGTTCCACAAACATCCCTCCCCCACCATAGACAGGCAGATCTGCACAGGGACAAAGAGCAACAGCACTTTGAGCTGTATCAGTCCCCATTTCCCCAATCAGGTTCTGGCAAGGAGGTGGTGTCAAGAATGTAGGTTTATATATGTTTAGATATAAAGAATTTACCAAAGATTTCAACAGTTATATTATGTATGATCCATAGTGACTAAACATACAGAATAATTCTGATTTTAAAATTACTTATAAGCACTTCAATATCCCAGGCCTTGAATGTGCTATTAAAAGCTATAATTCATTGGAAGAAATCTTTTCCCTCAAAAAATTATAATCTGATAGAAGAAAAAACACATAAACCAATGAATGTGAAATGTATGGTTGGTCAGTATTATAGAATGGCACAAGATATCATAGGAACCATAGAAGTACAGCCTAACTCAGCCCTGGCAGAACATGAAGGGGCTGTAATAGAGAAACAGCAAAGACAATAAAAGATTCCTTGAGATACAGATGGTTGAGCATTTAAAAGTAAATAGAAGTGGTGCCCAAATGACTCTGAGAAAATACTAGCCATTTAATAAACTATAAAACACCAATAACAAATTCAAGAAAAGTTTGCTTCTCCGTTACACAACCCCTTGACAGGTCTATACCCATTCAAAGGGCAGTTTCCCTGTATTTAATGACTTGGGTAGTACCTGAGGGCCCTGAGATAATTTTTTATAGGGCTTCTCTTCATATAAACAAGTTTTTGTTTTTTGAGACACGGTTTCTCTCTGTTGCTTTTGGAGCTTGTCCTGGAACTAGCTCTTGTATATCAGGCTGGCCTCAAACTCACAAACATTCGCCTGCCTCTGCCTCCCGAGTGCTGGGATTAAAGGCATGCACCGCCACCGCCCAGCAACAAGTTGATTTTTTAAATTACAAAACTTATAGACAAATGATACTAGTTTATCCAATAAAATTTATAATACTATTGAGAGATAAAGTGATGATATATTTTTTTATTTTCTAATCATGCATGTAGAAATTCTTCATAATGTCTAGATACTGTCACTTCCTGTGAATCTCCAGGAGCCAATTTTTTGTGTGTTTATAATACATGTGGCTCTTGCCTAATTGATATTTCTCACTACAAGGAAAAAGTAGCAACATTATTATAAATTACAATGTCATGATTTTTCAGGATCTATTAAAAGCTAAAACACTGTCTATCTTTCTACATCTGAAGTTCCAAAATCCCATCTAGTCAGTGATAATTAAATCAATACCAATGCTTCTCCCTTGCCTATCAAGAACAGCATCTTACAATATCTTCCAGATGTTGGGATTGTGTGTTGCTAATGCTGATCAGAAATTCAAGTCTTCCTCAAATATGCAGGAAAAGTAATCAACTCATTTCAAGCTGTGGTAAACTTTCTCTTGTAAATTTTATAGTGTTAAATAGAACAACACATTCCCTAATTCTTCTGGGCTCTTTAGACCTCACGCACTATATGGACAGAATGCGAATTCATTCATCGCTGACAACATCCCTGACTTTGCCATACAACAACAAAGCAGAAACTACGTGTGGAGTGAAAGAAGTAAGTTCATCCCCAAAAGGATTGCCCACCTCTTGATCATTACAGTGTGAACATAACGTAGGACTGCTGCACAGAGAGCGCCCACTGCCATTCTCAGAAACCCTCAGACAACTGCAGGATGGACAGGCACAGGGTCTCTGTGGAATAGTTGCCTTGTACCGACAGCACAGGATAAAGTGAGAACTAAAAAGGAGCTCCTATATCTATAACCACTTGCCATGCAGACAGGACTAGTGGACTGTCCAGCCTGTAGCCCACATCTCTGCACTTGTTTGCTGTCAGTCAGTCCCATCTTGCAATTATGAAGCATGTTAGCTAATGGAAACAGTCCTCGCCAGACTGTTGTTCTGGAAGAGTCTAAACATGAATCTACTCCTTTGGGCATCTGGTGTATCCTACACATGGGATAAGAACAGGCCTTGAGACCTAGGACAAAACAAAAATAAAAATACGGATTCCTTTGTTAAAATGGTTACCAAGAGCTTCAAGATGGTGACAACAGAGCACTGAGCCAAACATAGAAGTGGTTTGTGGTAGTGTATGACTATAATCCTAGCGCTTCTGAAACTGAGGTAAGAGGTCCTGAATTTTAGCATGTAAGGACGCCCTTTGAGAGAAATGGAGAGACAGAAGGGGTAGAAAGGAAGGCAGGGAGGGAGGGCAGAATAAAGCACAGGGGGTTGGAGAACACTATTGTGGGAGGGTAGGGAGATGAAAGTAGCATTTCTAGTACTGTCCAGTCCCACACTCTTATGGGTTCTAGAAGTTTTTAGGGAGGGTCTCTTAAAACTGCAGAGCCCTGAATGTGCGAGTAGGTTAGACTAGAATGCCTTCCATACCTGTTCTAATGACTGTAGTACTAATGATTCAGGGACAAGGTTCTTTAGCAGAGTTTCTTCTGTCTCCTAGGGCATTAGTGTCATCTGCATCCAGCTCAAAAGTGTGTATCTTAGCCAGGGTTTCTATTACTGCAATGAAACCATGACCAAAGCAACTTGAGGATTAAAGGGTTTATTCAGATTACACTTCCACATCACAGTTCATCATCAAGAGAAGTCAGTACAGGAACTCAAACAGGGTAGAAACCTGAGGACAGGAGCTGATGCAGAGGCCATGAAGGAGTGCTGCTTGCTGGTTTGCGTCTCATGGTTTGCACACTCTCTTCTCTTATAGAACCCAGGAACACCATCCCACAATGTGCTGAGCCCTCCCCCAGCAATCACTGATTGAGAAAATGCCTTAGAAGCCTGCCTACAACCCAATCTTAATTGGAGGCTCCCTCCTCTCAGATGACTTTAGCTTGTGTCAAGTTGACATAAAACTATCCAGACAGTAGGGTAGAGTGTAGAGGCTCCAATATGTAAGAATTCATTGCAGGGCAACTTTTAGAATTGTATGCATCACTACTGAACATACTTTATTGACTATAACCTATTGAAATGACTACATATAATTGTTATGGGGCCTGAGGAATTTGGTCTTTGCTTAAAAAGATACTTCTGAATGACAGCTCTGTGCTGTGGTAACAGAAAACATTTCTTAGAAACTTTGCCTTTCTCAAGTGGAACCACGGAGCAGAAATGCACTTGCAAGTAAATGGGCAGTATAAGCATATGCCCTTCAGCTGTAAGCAAGTGCCACTAGGACACAGAGAATGAAGAAGACAGCGAGGAAAGCAAGAATCCAGAGGTCAAGTCAAGGAGCCTAAAGTCTACCCTGCATCAAAATGTAGAATCACTCAAGAATTCTGAGCAGGAGACAGTAGTGTGACCATGGTTGTCTGGGAAAGATCTCAGATCTTGGACTGTGATAAATTGAAGGCAATAGTTGGAATCAGTGAGTTCATGAGTTGGAAAGTAATCAAAATAACCCTGGTATGAGATACCGTGTCAATCAGGACAATGTTACACATATCATAGAATACAGGGTACATTATTCATATTGCGACTACAGCCTTTGGAGAGGCTGAAGAGCATAAGACAGGGAAGCAGCTATGGTCCAGTCTCATTGGACATGCAACGAAATGAGTGTTAATGAAGACAAGAAGCAGTGAGAAGTCATCTTCTCATGGTAATTGTGGCGTAAATCACAGCATCCCCTATGTGAAGCAAAATATGCTTCAACCTTACTAGTTACCCATTCCACTTCAAGAGAATACATATGGACAGTAGACAGAATTTACTCAGCACATTTTCAGAATGTAACCATAGTTGCAGTTGGCCAGTTCATACACATGACACTTTCTGTAAAAACTGAAACGTGATTAGAGCTACAGCTGTCAAAATGGGAAAATTCCAAAAGTGGACTATAGAGTGAGAAAGTGTGCGTTAGGTTGAGACATAAAAACAGTGGCATTTCACACTGGTGAATATCTTGCATATCACCATAGAATCTTCAGCTGGCAATGGATGGAGACAGAGACAGAGACCCTCATTGGAGCACAGAACCGAGCTCCCAAGGTCCAAATGAG
>LOEQ01002256.1:62296-73178 GCA_001685075.1 Bramus lutescens | reverse complement strand
TATATGTCTGTGTACCGCATGTATTCCTGATGTCCGTAAAGGCTGTGATTGGTTACAAGCAGTTGTGAGCCTCCATGAGAGTACTGAAAATCAAGCCTGAGTCCTCTAGAAGAGCAGGCCGGTGCTCTTTAACCTCTGAGACATATCTCCAGCATAAGTTTTGGGTTTTTCCTTAAGAGAGAGAAAGAATATGAAGATAGATGGGTAGAGAAGAAGAAAGGATTTGGGAGGAGTTAGGGGAGGGGGAAATATGATCAAAATATATTCTCTCAAATTTTTGAAAATAAAAACATTAAAAAATATATAAATAAGTAAATTCATCTGATCTGTGAAGCTTCATTTCTAACAGACAAAGCATTGTGTATTTTATCAGCCACTTGTGAATAATTATCGTATCACACTGTTGGATTTGTTTCTGCCTACGTGCTACACATATCTAATAAGCTAGAACTACATGTTCTTCATTTCTGCATCTGTAGGCTCAAATCAGATCCTAAAGCAGAGGCAGTTGTATGTTGATGTTTATGAATGATTGAGCAAATAATTAAGTCTAATTTTTGTAGACATTATGAAAAGTCTTTTCCCCCTTGGCTTCTCCTTATATCTTCTGGTCTTTCCCGGGATGTCTACTTCCTGAACAGCTGGAGAGGTTCTCGTTGATGCTGCTGTGGTTGTTCGGTGGGGTTTTCTTCTTGGTGTCTGATAAGGTCTCACTCTGTGGTTGAGGCTAGTCTTAAATGGCAGTCATCCTGCTTCGGTCTCCTTAGGGCTCAGACTACAAGTGTGGGCCATCATGCACAGTTGTGATTATTTAATTGGGAAAATGTTGTTACAGATAAGAGGTGCCTTTAAATATTTATATAAGAGCATTACTTGGGTTATGGAAAACCATTGACTAGTTGTAATGTAATTTAAAATGTAGTGCTTGCCTGAAACAAGGTAATTTTTTCTATTGCTATTAGCACTGATGTTGAGTACACTTGGATCTGTGGGTCTGTCTTCCTAAGAAGCGGAGTGGGATCGTCTAAAGATTGAAATAAAAGTTGATGTGGTTGGATAATGGAAAGGTGCCATTGGGTTACATGCTCAGTATGTGGGTGCACTTCACCCTAAGTCCAAGGAGAGTTCTCCACTGACTGAGCTGTGTGCTCTTTAAGGAACTTTAGGAAGCATGTTCTTAGCAGAAAGAAAGGAGCAGTGAATCCCCTTTGAGGAAAAGGGTGGATAGGGATAAAGTCTGAGGGCTGGTCTTTTTTTCCCTCACTTTGCAGGAAAGAAGAGAAGGTCATCTCCAATTAAAGAGACAGGGTCAGGTCAGGCAACTACCAGTGAGGGCACAATCTGGCTAGGTAGTAATAATAGTTAGTGATTAATGACTCCCAGCTACTGTCTACTGAGGACCAACGCTCCGGCCAAGCTGTGCTGTTTGCCGGGGGTTTGCACCTGTTTTGCTCCTCACAGCATCCGCTCCATTTAACTGTTGAAGAATCACACTCAAGGAGGTTAAAACTTCTTCCAAGGGTCACTTAGCAAGAGGCATAGTTTAATTTTAAATCTGGTCCTGCCCAGCTTGCTTAAATTACAGCTAAACAAAGAGGCACACAGAGCTGTTGAAGAAGAAAGAGCCTCCAAGGAAGAGCCAATGCAGCAAAAGGAACAAAGAGGAGAAACTCCTTACTGGATCCTAGGCATCAGCCTCCATTCATTTGTCCATCTGTCCATCTGTCTCACCTTTACTCTAGGAATGAAGGCAACAGATACTTAAAGAATTGGGTCCAAAGCTCAATGACACCACTGTCCATGTAGGATGTCTGCTTTGCAAAACTACTACTGTGCTCAGAAATATCTAAGTAGCCCTGATCTCCCTCCCAGCTCAGGGCCAGAAAGAAGGCAGAGAGGGGAGCTCTGGAAAGCTTAGAAGAAGAGGGGTCTGGGCCAACACTGAAAACTACGTGGAGCTCTGGACTCAGACGGTGCAGTGGCAGAAACACTGGCCAATCCTGGAGCTTCCCTTCCCTCCTTAATAGTTCTGTGTCCCTTGCCACCTCACTTGGCATCCCTTAATCTGACTTTCCTTTTTTGTGATGTGAAGATGCTAATAATAGCAGATAACACACATAAATATAGGCATCTATTGTTTGTGTTGATATTATGCATTTCTTGCTGATTCCTTAACACTGGAGCTATTTATTTTTTACTCTCTAAAATGTGTTTGCCTTCCAGGTATGTGATGTGCTATTCCTTAGGGCAACACAGTTCTGGGAGTCATATATTTGAGAAGGGAGAAGGAGGGAGTGGCAAAGTGACAACTGATCAGATGGACAGTATCACAGTACATTTCACATCATAGTTCATGGAGGTTCATGTCGCCACTGTATTACCACCTATTTTAGAGCTGCAGATTCAAAACTCAGCTGTAACTCTCTCCATATAGGGTGACCACTCAGCAAAAGCTATCAGCAGAGTTAATAAAAATATTTGCCTTAGATATCCCTCCAAATTCATGTAGAAGCTTAGAAGGGCCACCTCCTTCGGCCACACTGATAATGACTTCGTAAATTAATGCAGTAGTACCTACCCACAGATATCCCATAAGGTCCTCACAATCTGTGATTCCTGATGGATCAATGTGCCTGTCTGTCTTCAGAAGGTCACTTCCTCACCGAGGCTCTGCACACTGCCTGGCACTGTAAAAGAGTAATAACAGTCAATAAAAAGCTTGTTTACTAGAATCTAAGCACATGCAGGCGCTATTGGAGCTAAGCTTGATCATGTGTAGAGGACTGCACTCGGATTTCACTGATAAATTATAGTATCGAATAAACTTGGATGGAGGTTGTGGTACATTTCTGGGAGTGGAGGTACTTAACCTACAGAGTAGTTTTGTTACTATCTTGACGGTTTTCCAAGGGTTGAAGAATGTAAGATTAGTCTCCAGTCCCAAAGGACAAGAGGAGAAGTGTCAGGGCAAATAAAAAGAAATGCAAATCAGGAAACTGAGGTCCAAGCCCAGTTCTGGGTCTGAGTATAGAAGGAAGAATGTGATGCAGTGGACATAAATGTCTGGAGCCTCTTAAGGAAGTTGCTTAGGACAGTGGAACCATGGACTATACCTGTGATTGATCCACAGAAAGCACTCCAACTTGCTTTCCATGTTTCTATGTTTCAGAAGCCGGCAGTTACATTGGAACCCAGATCTCATCTTACCTCCTTTACTCAGGCTAGCCACCTTTCAGCAAGGCTGAATGTAGGAAACTGCCAAGCACGTTGTTCCTGCTCGGAGCCAACGCCCAGGCAGCAGCCTGTCTCTGTAGAAGGTGTCTACAGTACAGGCTAAATTTATTATTCCTCTCTGGGAGTCTTAAATAGTACCTGGTGGCCTTTTTGTCTACCCATGCAGCATTATTAATACCTCCTTGAAGCTTTAAATCAGATGGGTGGAAGTCTGTGCAACTGAGAGAAGCAAAGAAACTCACCTTCACAGAGCATCTGCTAGGTTCCAAGCACTGGAAGCTGGTGCGCAGGTCTTCCATCCTGGTGCATGTTTGCCATGTCTGGCTGCCCAGTCTCCTCTGAAGACTTTTATTCTTAATTCCTTCTGTCTTAATATAGAAGTTGGAAAACTCACTTGCCCAGCCTCCCAGTGAACAGGGATGTTATCTAAGCTCTACCATTCAGACACATTCATAGAGGAAGTCCATTCTGACTCACAAATGTGAGGCTTCGGCAGTGTGAACAGCCTCGAGTCCCTGGCTGGACATGCCATTAGTGCATCAGCATGGTAGTTACTATAAAGTTGAACTGGTGGCAGAAAGGTGACACCAGTGTGAACATTTCCTATGGAATACCCAGTGGTAAGGCAACTATATCTTCTTATCAGGAGCTCTGCAGGATGATTCAGGTTGAAGCTGAACCCCAAATCTGGTAACTGAACCTTCAGCTCATTCATTCATTGTGTGAACTACCAAGATCACGTTCATAAATCCTCCTCAAGTTTAATTGGTTAGCCTCCTTCTATCACTGGCAATTCAGAAATGATCTTCATCTTACTTTTGGGTGATCCTCACACACCCTAGTCAGGAAGAATTTTTATACATATCTGCATACATTAAAATGTCTCAGAACCTAAAGAACTCATCCAAGTTTCCGCAACCTGCTATCCATCCAACTCCAAAGTCCGTGGTTCTCCATGTGTGTAATATTCCTCTGCCTTAGAGTTCTCTAGAAGACAACTCATAGGAATGACAGGATAAATGGTCTCATCCCGGCTGCATTTGCTTGCGAGTATCCCAGTAATGTGGGCATTTATTCCTTCATTCATCCCCTTACTCTTGAACCTAGACGATAGTCTCTAAAGGGATGTCAATGGTCACCCTAGTCACCTAGCTCTGCTCACTTTTTATCACATCAGTCTACTTTATTTCCTTTAAATTTTAATTATTATCTGATATTATCTTACCCTTTCTCTGGAGTGTTTGGTTATCCTCTACTTCCTATAGAATGTGAGTTTCAAAAGACATGCCTTGTTTTTCCCAAGCTTGTACCTCTGGCATCTAGCTCGCTTCCTGGCCTTTAGTAGATCCCCAAACTATGTTTACTGAGTGACTGAATAAACAAATAGAAAGGATGGTTGAATGTAATTGGTGTCTACTCAAAGTCATTCTCTACATTTATCTTGCCCTTGCCTCAGTAACAGTATTATTGATTTCTTAATTTTCACTCAACAAAATTATCCTTAGTAATGGCCTTTAGAATCAATTTTCAAGATACAAAGCTCTGGAATTAGATAAACCTTATCTTCATTCTAGAGTCTTCCATTTACTCTTACATTACCCTGGTAAATTGTTTAAGTTTTCTGTTTTGATTTTTAACAATAGAGATAATAATTGTTTCCTCATAAGGGCATTATCAGGATGGACACTATAAAATCTGCCTTCTCAGTCCTTTCCAGGGTTATCCTACTTGTTCAACAAATCTGGTCAAAAGAGATGGAACACAGTTGAGATGCTGGTTTAGTATATTAACAACTAAGTCTACTATGAGATACTACCACTGGATAGATAAATTAGATATAACATAACTATGAGGACACAGTTATGGAGGCTGGAAATCTGAATCTGGGTGTCAGTGTGGATGGGCACACTCCTGGGCTATGGATTGCCAGCTAATATTCGTATGGCAAAAAGAGAGTGAGAAAGCTCTCTGAGGTCATTTCTATAGGAAAACAGTCCTCCCATGAGTATTCTACACTCACAAGGTAATTAATTGCTCCACCGAAGTGCCACTCCTAATACCACTGCATCAAGGTAGGATTTCAGCACATACAGTTTGGAGAAACAAGCATCTAGTGTGTTGTCCTACAGTGTATTTTTCCCTGAATAGATTTGGCAAAGCACAGTAGCTTCTCCTTCAACTTTTACTACATGTGGTTAGTGTGGTTATGTTTTCATAAAGCCCCAAAATCTCCCCCACAGAAGCTATTCTTCCCAGATACAAAGGTGTATCGTGATACCTGGAAGTCCTGCCTCCCTGTGCTTCTGTCCACCATGTCAGTCCATATGGATTGGTCTTACTGTGGAATAGTAAGAGCTAGAGCTGAATCTCATCTCAGCTGTGAAACTGGCATCTGTGTTCTTTCTTTCTATTTACTCCTATTTAACTCTCTTCAGGCATAAATTAAATACACTCACAGAGACACACACATACACATAGACACATACACATAGAGAAACACATACACGTACACACACTCACACACACTTTATATAATGTGGCATTGCCTAGACATTCTATCTGGATTTTCAGATCCTTAAGAAAGTGACATTAGACAATATTATGTAGTAACTATGAGTACAAAGTTATGATTTGAGGGATTGTAAATATTGATCATAGATAAGCTAAAGACATAGGCTGAAGTAATATAGGGGACAGGGAGAAAGGTGTACTTCCCCCAGGGCACTCCACAAGCAGCGAGATGGGGAGATTATAAGGTGTGGCTAAATGGCATGGTCTGTTAGGTAGTAGAAAGTCCTCAGGTCACCTTAATCAGCAAACACAGCCTTAATCCAGTACTAAAATATAGGCATGGTGGATGATAGCAACTATATCCAGGCCAGGAGACCTGAAGAGGGAGCTAAAATTTCTGAGACAGGTCCTAACGAATCCTTGCTGATGTCCATTAGCCCAGACCAGCTGGTTTGAAGGCTGAAGCCTTTCTCACATATTCATTTACAACATAGCATTCTGAAAGCAGAACATGGACGGTGTGTTTGTTGTTCCTGCAGAACTCTGAAGATATATATATATCTAAGAATCGAATATATTCCAATTCACAGGAAGTTCATACTGTTTACACAGTACTTACGTTTGTCTAGCTGGTGACCCTAGGCAACTTAATAGACTTGTGTCTCAGGTTCCTCGTTTATTAAAGTAGGAACAATAACCTTGCTTTTATCGAGGGTTAAATGTATTCCTTTGTGCGTAGCCAATAAACACATGAGCACACCATTCTGCCAGAGTCTGGATATTAAGACCAGCTTTGTTTTTGTTCCCCACCAGCACTTCAGACCTGTTCAGAGTCAGTACATTGCCCTGGATGAAATTTTTTAAGTAACAGAAAGTCCTTAAATCACCTTAATTAGGTTTTTATTAGTTTGTTTTCATTTGTTAGTTAAAAGTGTCGAATCCCAGACTACCATCAAAACTCAGGACTTGGGTTCCGGTCTTGTTCCATGGTCTCACCTGTGTAGGCAAGGCCTGTTTCCAGCTGGGAACTTAAGGGCTGCGGATAGAGCGTTGGTCCTTCTTTGCTTTTTATTCCTTTCTTCCCACTAGCTCCCAAGGATGCAGTGGCAAAGGAGGGGTGAGAACATCAGGTAGAAGTTTCCCGGCACTCTCCTAAACTGGCTTTGAGGGTCTCTGTGCCTGGAGGATGTTTGCAGCAGACTTTTGTACAAATTCCTTTAAAGGTTTTGAGTACACTCAACAGTAGCAATGACTCGACAATGTGTCACTGCTCCTCTTCCCTCTTCTCTGACTCTGTATGGGAGTGAAATAGTATAATTCACCAACTGTGTTTCCCATATGTGCTCAGCATCTATTACCTTGGCAAGTACCAGGATCACAAACTGGTCTAAGTACTGCACAGTCCCCACAGTCTTACTAGATATCCTAAGGGGGAAAAATTCTACCCATTGTGTCCTTCCTCTCCCCACTGGAAGCAAGGGACTTCACCCCAATACGCGCGCGCGCGCACACACACACACACACACACACACAATTTCTTTTGGGGAGATATAGCATGTAGGACTCTAGACAGCAAAAAATCCATACATATATAATTTTTTATATATGTATAAATCAATTCATATCACTGCCCTTATTTCACGCTCCCACTCTCACCCCAAGCAGGCACCCTTTCTTTTTCTGTCTTTCATATCTGTATTTCTTTTTGTTCATTACAAGGACTCAGACAGTGTCTTCCACTTCCTTAACTGTCCTTCCTTGCCTTGCATATTCAGTGTCACAGAGCTCAGTAAACCAAATTCTAGTTGTATAAATGTGTGAATACTATCACCGAGATTCCTTAGAAAGGGCACTGCTTCCTCACCTTTTCTCTTTGAGATACACAATTCTCTGGAACTAGTGATCAAAAACTGTAAGACAGTTGGGGCTGAAGCAGTTAAGGGCACTGACTGTTCTTCTGGAGGGCCCAGGTTCAAGTCCCCAGTATCCACATGACAACTTACAACCACCTATATACAACTCCAGTACCAAGAGATCTGATCCCCTCTTCTGGCCTCTCCTTCCCTCTGTGGGCACCACCTAACGTGCTATGCTCAGACATTCAGGTAAAACCCCCACACACATAAATTAAAGTAAATAAAATCTCCAAAATAGATTTTAATGTAAAAAAGTTAAAAAACAAAGGGTTCAGATTCCAGAAAAGAATGTCCTAGAGATGAAGGTTTAGTTAAAGCAGGCGTTTATGGGCCCCATTAGCAGGGGAGGAGGGCACGGCAGCTCAGGGCACAGCGGAATGCTGATATTCTCTGAAGAAGTCTAAAAGCAGATGGTGATGAATCAGTGAAGGCAAGCAGAGCCATCTACAGAGGGGCTGTGCTCTGAGAGGGCAGCTGGGGCAAGCAGGCTGTCACGGGGACTCTGGGAAAGAGAAGCCAGGCTCACCAAGAGCGAAAGGAGGGGAGCCAACCTCAACCTAAAATGCTGACGGCCAATGAGCTAGAGAGCTGTCCAGTGTGGAGAAGAGAGGGGTCCCATGCAGTCCCACTTACTTATGCCGCTTAGTTGTAGGTCTTGCACAAAACTTTTGTCTGTCCAACCTTCTCTTTCTACATCTGTAAGTAAAAAGAGATGGCCCAGTCTCTAAGGACCTGGTTTTCAGCCTGTGTGGAAAGATAAAGATAGCCGTGCTTTTGTGGAAGGGTAGTCACAAAGATACTTTCCATTTTTATCTCTATATGTTTCGAGTATCCAGTTGACCTGGATTTAGCAGCAAAGAGTGAGAGCAAAAAGGAAAGAAAGAGAGAGAGATTTTAAAGCACAATTTTTCATATATACTTTCATTTGAGATGATTATTCAGCCGTATGTTTTCTTATGAGTCTCTTCTGGAAGCAATGGTAGGGTCTGGCCTACCTAGTGAGTGTCTGGGGTAAGCTGGGATGCTTTGAGGTAGGAAAGGAGCTGGTGAGTAGATGCAGCCAGATGCTTAGGAAAGCCTCATTTTGTCTTTTATTAACTTGTTTTTAGTACTTGAAGTTCTAAGGGTTCAGTTGAGGTTATTGTCAAAAATGAAAGGAAGGAAGGAAGAGAGGGAGGAAGAGAGGGAAGGAGGGAGGGAGGGANGGGAGGGAGAAAAATGATAGACAGCCTAAGAGGCACTAAAAGATGTAAACAAACCTCGGCAACATTGCATATTTCAATTTAACAGATAAAAGAAAAGGCAGAAGTTGCCTTATCTTTGTCCCTATAATTGTTCATTCTGCAAGCTTAGTATTCTGCTTAGTGCAGCCAGTATCTACTGAAATCCAATTCTACTGGAGATAAAACAATGTGTCAGAGTCCTTGCCCCTTATGAGACTTTCACCCATCAAGCACAAAAGCATGAAGCCATGGAGCACACCAAAAATTGTTTTTAGATGTGATGGAACAGAAGAATGGGTGTCAAGAGACCCAGGCTAACCTGAGGCATCAAGGGAGGCTTTTCTGAGGAACTGGCTTGTAGATGAGAGCCCTAATAGTGAATGCCTTAACTGGGTGGGGTGGAAGAACAAAGACTTGACAAAGAAGGTGCAAGTAGGAGAGACATTTCTTCCAGGCTGAGGGAAAGGAGAGATCAGTGAGAGGAGAAATGAAGAGGACGGAGGCAAAGATGATCTTGGAGAGGGAGACTGTTCACGTGCTGCATGTGTGCCCTGGGGCTCTAGTGCAGGCCTGTCCCTCCTCCCTGGTCCTCCTTAGACCAAGCTTCCTGTGCCCTTCAGGTTACCCTCATTGAGTTTCTCAGCTCCGAAGCTCTCAGGTCCTTTCTCCCTCTTTCCCATTAACCCTCAGTCTATGCATCTGTGTTCTCCACTCTCCTGTGAGTGCTTACAGAGAGACAATGGATGCCATTGGTTTTGAGTCTCCAAAGACAGGCAGAGTCTGACAGCTAGTGCTGATCAACAGAACTGAATACATTGTAAACATGGGCCTTCTGATGTGAAACCTAGAACTAGATGGCTCCCTGGCTTTGCTGTTCAGCTACCTCATCTTACATATGCCAAAACAAGGTGGGGAGGAGCAGACAGACTGTTCAAGTGCCTGCTTCTGGGGAGGCAAAGGCAAAGCTGGGTGGCACGTAATCCATGTCCCAGGGAGTAGCCCTCCTGTGTCTGTCTTCCCAATCAAATGGAGTAATGTGAACATGTGTAATTTTTTTTGGTTGAAAGACTTTTGATGACTGTTTCTATTTCTTTAGGAGTTATAGGTCTATGTAATTTGCTTATCTGGTCTTGATTTAATTTTGGTAAGTGATATTTGTCCAGAAAGTTGTCCATTTTCTTCAAGTTCTCCAATTTTGTGGAGTGCAGGTTTTCAAAATATGACCTGATGATTCTCTTTGAGTGCTGTTTGTCAGCTCAGTGATATTACCACAATCCAGGCAGAATCTTCATTGTGGGACCATATCATTGTTTTGGAGACTTCAAAGAACCCTGTTAGAAATGGTCAAAGTTCACTGCAGAAAACTGAAACATTTTGAAAGTCATATGCAGCAGACCTCAGGGAGGTTAAAGGACAACAATCTATTAAATATATCCAGGGTACCTAAATTAATTCCTACCTGCCTAATTTGGACTCAAGCCTGAAATAATGTATAGGAAGCTAGATGAAGCCTATCTCTGAATTAGTTAGTACTCTATATGAATATTAATGTCATGACAGAAAGCTTAAATATACAATAATATATTCATATATTTTAAAAGTATAAAATGTATTTATCTTATAAATTTTGAGATAATATTTATACTTTAAGAAAGTTTTAGAGTTAAAATAGAACTAAAGGATTATGAAATTAATAGCAATAGAATAGCCCCCTTCGTTTTGGTTTTCTTCTCTCCCATTTCATTATTACCTCCATTTTCAAACCATCCATTATGGAATCATACAGAGATCTAACTCCCCACATCGCAATATTGTTTCCCATTCTTAACGTGGGTAAAAACTTAAAAAAAAAAAAACAATTCCCCCTTTAAGAATTTCCAGGCGTTTCACCAGATCTGCTGACAACGACAGCAAAGTATGAGGCTGGCTGTTCTTAGCCAGGCCATGGCAGTGAATATGGGCCGTGCATGGCCTGGCTAAGGACGGCTGCAGCTGCTC
>LOEQ01002256.1:49600-62128 GCA_001685075.1 Bramus lutescens | reverse complement strand
CAACTGGAAAGCCCGTATAGGGGGTTGTGGTGGGAAAGCAAGGGCACAGGGCTGCCCGAATGATAGAGCCGGCTGGCAAAGGGTGGCTGACTCAGGCATCATTTGAGGCCCAGCTGACTGTGGCGTTTGGGGCTGAGAAGAGGTGGCAAGTGGAGGCTGCTGTAGAGAGACCTTAACAGGAAAACCCGGGATTCAATGGGAGGACCTGGGAAAGGGAGGGAAAGCCAGCTGCAGCAATGACTCTGGAGGCTGCAAAGCCGGCAACGAGCCCCTACTTCGTGATCTCCCAGCCCCAGTTGTATGTCAGATAAAGTATTGATATAATTATTCTTTATTAATAAAAACTCAAGAATCAGATATTGGGATAAGAACATGAATAATCAGAGAAGCAGCGGAGAATCAACCGTGACCTCCTCTCTCTCCTCGATCCAAAAGGGCCAAGAATCTTTCTAAGCTCCACCCTACTCCTTCTTGTGTCTCTCTCTATAGCCTCAGTACTCCAAAACCTATATGGCTAATTTTGGTCAGCTAGCAGCTAGCTCTGCACTGGTTCAAAGTAAACTTGGGAGTGTGAGAGTGCAATCAAAGTATGTCACAGCAGGGAAGGAATGGTGCCACCACTTCTTGCAGACCTTCCTAGGGCAATCTCCTGGACTTTTGCCTCTTGCTGATTCCCCAACTTATGAAAAAGATAGGTTTTCTGAGTTACATGGCTTGGATTAGAGCTAGAACCAACCTAATTCAGAGTGCTCCCTCTTCCCCAGACCCATCTGATCGAAAGAGTTATACCAAGTGGTATAAAGAAATCAAATGAATTGTACATGAGCTGCAGTAATTTGAGCCTTGTTCCTTGTCCTGCTTCCCCTATGGTCACAACGAGAGTTGGTTACCTTGCTTTAAATTAATTTCTTAACGTTCTGCAGGAGGATATTTGGCCAAACAAAAAGGGGAAGGCTAGAGATCTTAAAATTCCTAGGAGACAAGAAATGAGAGACTTGCCAAAACAAGTCAGGCCTAGGAAGGGGTACATACTACTGCCGTCACAGAGGCCTGAGCACCCCTGGCTCCCCTGTATGTATAACCATGTGTTGCTGCCTGCTTGTCTCCAGCTCTGTCCCTGTGCCTGTACTGTAAGCTGCAGAAACTGTCACATGACAGTGGGGCCATGCCTTAGTCATCTTCAGAGCTTTGTCAGATGGCACAGTGCCTGGAACACTGCTAAGAAAATGTTACTAAGCGTGATTTGGCACATGCCTCAGTGGTAGTGTTTGTGGGAGTATAAGAGCCCAAGAGAGTCAAATGCCTTTTGATGAACACTGAAAATATCTTTCAGTGGTCCCCTGGGTTTTCCGAAGCCTCTAGCGTTGTTACATGTACAGAAGTTTTATGTGTTACTCAAAGTATCTCTTTGGCATGAATGAGCTTGTAAACTTCATTTTATGAAGACATGAGAGACAGAAGCATACATGATTGAACCCACATGTAGCTCCATGAAGAAAAGTGTTGTTCTGCTCTTCCTTTTGATTACTGCCTCTACCTCCATTAAAATGTAAGTTCTATGAGGGTATTGTTTGCTGTTGATTCTTAACTCTACATGTGGTGCATGTAGTATGTGACTGTGTTGATGATACAAATGTAAAGATGAGACTCAGAGTGGCGTGAAGACCCAGGGTCACAAATGTAGGAATGTTTCTATATTTCTACGTTTTTTTTCTCCATAAGCAAAGAAAATAACCATGAGAAATGGGAAAGATGATGTTGGGGTCATTTGTTTAAAATGAGAGAGTATAGGTAAAATCTCCAGTTGAAACATCCATAGCTAACACCGTCTAATTACTAGGCATACATTGTGTGAGAACTTATGTATATAACCTTCCATCCTTACAAAAGTCAGGCAAATTAGTATTCCCTCCATTTCACCCACATGGAAATGAGTGCTGAGAAAAGGAAAGTAATTTATTCAAGTGACGCAATAGTGAGAAGGTGATAGCCATGAGATTCAGCCTTGAGCTGATTAAACAATATTTTCCTCCTTGACACCCCTCCTCTACCTCCCCATGAACCTCTCATTTATTGACTGCTCACTATGTGTTGGACTTTTTAAGTATTTATTTATTTAACTGTGTATGTGCCTATGTGTGTTTATGGGAATCACATTCACACAGGTGTCAAAGAGGCAAGAGAAGAGGGAATTTTGTGCCCTGGAACTGGAGTTTCAGATGATTGTGAGCCACCATTTATGAGTTTTTTGGTGAGCCATTTAACTACTGAGCCATCTCTCCAGCCCCTTTAGCCTGTTTTAAGATCTAAGAATATATTATTGAATTGGAACAAAAGAGGAGGGCTTAATAATGTGAAAGTCGAGAAAAACATATTCATGTATGTACTTCTATGTAGACACTGCTCTCAATCATATGGCCAATTTGTATCTCTTCTAATCATCACAGCCACACTTTAATAGCTTTTCTTGTTATTCCATTTACCAGGGGAGGAACCCAATCATCTGGAAGATTAAGTCATATGTGTCCAGTAACTAAACTAGGAAGACTTAGATTCAGATTGCAAACCTAGGTCAATCCAACTCTAAAGCCCTGTTTCTCCACTGTGGTCCCATCCCAGCTTATTCATTGCCTGTCTTTAAGGGAATAAAGATATTCTTTCCCAGGCAGCCTCAAAAGCGCTTACTTTGATTCTCATTGTTAAATGCTGCTGAGGTTAGAGAACAGGCAGGATAGGTCCTGTTGTGCTGTGGGCCCAGGTAAGTGCTTCACCCCACAGCAGAGTGTAGCAGTGGGCAGCATCAGGCTCTGTACATATGCAAAGTTCAATATGACATTGAAATGTTTGCCTATTTCAGTGAAGCCAGGAGACAGTTTTCATTGCTTCCCYCTGGGGTCAGTGTAGAAATGTTGTAAAAAGTTTGATCCTCATAGATTTTATTATGAAATAGTGGCCTTTGGCCTACTGGTATACTAAATCCCTGTGACCTTCAGGTGGCCCAGTTGCATCTTTTGTTCTGTCTGTTAATAGATGTGCATGCCATTTCTCTGGAAGCAAGCTGTGCTCTGTAGCTCTGGTTCAGAACACAGCTTCCCTCCCTCCCTCCCTTCCTCCCCTCTTCAGATTTAAAAATGAAAATATATAAAATTTATATAGAAGAACTATTTCCATTCATTAGAGTTGTTTAAAAGGAGACTGAATTAATATTTTATATAAAGATTTTGTTACACTATGGGAGGTTCTATCCTATTCTGANCTGGGGTCAGTGTAGAAATGTTGTAAAAAGTTTGATCCTCATAGATTTTATTATGAAATAGTGGCCTTTGGCCTACTGGTATACTAAATCCCTGTGACCTTCAGGTGGCCCAGTTGCATCTTTTGTTCTGTCTGTTAATAGATGTGCATGCCATTTCTCTGGAAGCAAGCTGTGCTCTGTAGCTCTGGTTCAGAACACAGCTTCCCTCCCTCCCTCCCTTCCTCCCCTCTTCAGATTTAAAAATGAAAATATATAAAATTTATATAGAAGAACTATTTCCATTCATTAGAGTTGTTTAAAAGGAGACTGAATTAATATTTTATATAAAGATTTTGTTACACTATGGGAGGTTCTATCCTATTCTGAGTTGGAGAGTATATATATATTTTTTTTTTAATAAACTTTATTAAGGTGAAATAAAAAAAAGATATTCTTTCCCCCAATAGAAAGATCTGTTTTTCCATGGTCAAAGAATAAGGGGTATGCCAGCCTTGGACTTCAAAAGGCAACTGTCAAGCCTCCCTGTGTGAATCTATCTCTAATTCCTTCATTTTGAAATAGACTTTTATTAGTGTCGGTCTCCACTGACACTTTCAGGCCCTTCCCGTTACTCTCCTTTCCCCTGTGAGACTTTTACATTGTAGCTTGGTAAGACTTGTTACTCAGACTACTTTTCATTCAACTCGGCTGCCTCCTAGGTGTACAGCTTTGAGGAAGTGACTTAACTTCTTTGAGTATCATTTTGAAAAGTGACAGACTAAAACAACATTGCTTAGAGTTTCAAAGATGGGATCAGATAAAAGGAATGCTTGGGTCTTAATTCAGTTAATGGATCTGAAGGCTGTTAGCTGCATTTCTGAGTGCTGGCGCCCTTGCCTATCCAGCAGTCCAGCAGGAAATCGAGTTTTTTTTACAATGCTTCTCCCTTCCCATAGATAGAGTCAGTGGTCTCAAGTGTTCCAAGCGTTTGTACAGTCCTTTTTGTTTTTGCTTCCTGCCATATAAACTAGCTGGAACTTTCTCACTCTAGGCCTCTGGATGCCTGGGAACGGCCTCGAGGCAGGGGGTTTATTCCTGTACGTGTATCATGGCCATTTTCATCAGAGCCGGAAATCTTTGACCTACTCAAATGAAAATGAAGCACCAAGTCTCCACCCCAGCACAGAAAATCCACTCACAGCAGAACACCCCATGAAGTGTCTTCTTTGTTGTCTTGCTTCAAGAGCATCCCACAGTGAACACCTTGAACTCCAAAGTATGACAGAACTTAGTGACCTATCTCTTTTGATTCATACACAGAGTCCTTTAATCTGGGGGCATACACCCAAGCTGCCAGAGCATCTAACATTGGCTATTTTGGGAGCAAGCCCTGCCCTCTGATGTTCAGCATCTGTGGAAGTTTCATCTTGTTAAAATTGCTTTCATTTTGGACAAGTTCTCTCTGAAGCTTCTATGGATCTTCTGCACTAACTTCCATTAATCTCCTTATCTCCTCTCTCCCTTCTTCTTCCTACCCTTACTATTCTTGCCCCAATTCATAAAATATGCCTATGTATTTAGCCAAAGTATTTATACTTTAAATTTTGAGTTTGATTTTTGTACACTACATACTTCTATCGCATTTTGATTTTGGTCACCCGTTCTTAGTTTCTAAGATAGAAAGGATAATTTAATCCAAGAATTGAATATCCAATTAATATGAACCAAGTGTTATTTTCAGTGCCTGCTGCCTTCTGCCCAGAAGTATGGCTCATTGGCAGTCATTGAATGTAGGAACTGAGAGTTGGGGAGGAGGAGTTTTTCAGCATCACTCATCACAGACGATTTTTCCCAGGTCAGAGAAGGCCTATTCTGTAAGTAGTGGGAGTACTCTGATCAGTGCCTGGTCTCTAGGGACAAGATGAAAACAGTCACATGCCTGAGAACCTTTCCAAAGCTGCTTGAAGCATATTGCAGTTCTGCCAGAGGTGGTAAAAGGATCTTACGATGACTTCACCACTGCTGACCAATGGTGTACTTTGAGAGATTTCCTCAACTCCTAGTCTCCATCCTGTTTACCTTGTAGGGGCATTGTAATTATCAAGCAGGGTGCTTAGAAATTTTAGAGAAATTAGAAGCAGAGTTTTGCATACCTAACACTTTTGCTCTTTGGAGCCGGAAAATTCTTTTGTGAACAATATTGTGTGCAGTGTGGGATGCTTTGCAGCATTGTGACCTCTCACTGGACTCAAGTAGCACCCTTCCTCTAGAGGTGACAACTAAAATATCTTCAGATACTGTTATGTCTCCTTTGAATTAAAATGTCCCCTGATGGAGAAGCACTGGACTAGGAGATCATGCTGTTATTGAATTTGCATCCAAAGCAAAATGGGCCCCTTGACGAATGAGAACCAATGTGAGGGGCAGATGGGACAACCACCTGCTGTAGAAAGGGACAAGACAGATCGAGAGGGAGAAAGTGATTTGTCTTGACTTGACTGTGTCGTTGAGGTTTTTGTTTGTTTGTTTGTTTTTGTTTTGTTTTTCTATATAGAAAGATGGTCGAAGAACAGACATGTCCAGCTCTCTGTAAGCTTCAAAGAATAGATCAACACTCAGCCTAATCTATGCAGAGGCCCTCTGTTCCCTCCCTCCAAGAGGCCTCATTCTTGAGCTTTTAATTTGTTTTCACAGTGGTTTGAACAAATTGAATTTGTTAATTAAAGTGGTAAAATGAAATGCTGAGCATTATTGACTAGATGCTAATGCCATTAACAGGACTGAAGGCGAGGGACCCAGGCTGTCAATCGCAGCACAAATCAGATCAACAGAGGCCACAGTACAGGCTGTGCCTAAAGGCTGAAGAGACAGACCTGTTTACATATTTTGTGACTTTTGTCTTCATCGGGCAGCATTTGTAATGGCCAAGACATTCTTTTCCAACAGTTAACTCTTCTGTGCCAAGGGTTTTTCTGTGTGCTAAGAAAAAACCACCCCAAACCTCACCTGCAAGCATCTCTGGGTCTAATGAGGGAAATACCTTGTAGGTAAAGATAGTACTTCATGTTTTTAAGTAGTGATGGTGTTTTATCATGGTAGAAAGATTTAAGATTTGGGGTTCTGTGTACCAAATGGGTGGAATGCCAATCAATGATCAATGTCTGCAAACCAAGTCATATGACTCTACTTTCAGCTTTATTCCCTGTAAAATAAGAAAAATCAAAACAATCCCAATCTCATGAGGATTTTATAAAAAGCAAATACATGATTCTGATCAAATGTTCGGCACAGGTCATGACACAGCACAAGGTTAAAGAGCAACTACCATGCACTCATTGTCACATCTTGTTCCAAAGTTCAACACAAACACTTGGGGAGCCCCTGGAAGAGGGACCAGATCTGCTTCAGGAATGCTGATTAAAGAGGGTTTGAGATGGAACATTTGGAGGTTGATATTCTGATGGAGAAATGGAAGAAAGGCTTTTGCATCAGAGTCTGTGTGGGCATAGTCAGGGGGCTGGGTTTGAAAGCTCATTCCTTTTAGCCATTGAGTTCCTGCTTTGAACAAATATTTTACTCCTTCTCATCACTGACTTCTTAATTTTAGCTGAAATATCACCTCCTCAGAGAAGCCATCTCTAACCACATATTCCCAAGTTGGTTATCCTGTTCTCTAATAGAATCCTGATTTTCCCCGTTTATAGCACTTATCATTATAACTTTTATCAGTTTGCTTATCCATTGACTCGCAAGATACTGTAACCCTATGACACACAGCAAATTTTTTTCATGTTTGGTCGTCAGTAAGCAGCATAACATAGGACAGTGAGTGCACAAGGCATAGACGACTTGGTTTGTACGAAGCCCGTTGCTTTGGTCAGCAGCATACGTGCACTGGTCATAATTTAGGAATAAGAAAACAAAATAATCCTGTTTGAGCACTGTGCCTTCAAGTGCTTTATTTATAGTCCTTCCAGGAAACTTAGAAGGTAGATCATATAGTCCCAATTTTAAGGACGAGGAACCTGAGATTTAAAGAAATTTGGTGAATTTAGCCAAAAGAAAAATGTACTAATGATGGAAAAACAATAATGAAAACCCAGGTCTGTCTGTCTCCCATTCCAGTACTTTGAGAAACCATGACCCAGAGTCCACTAATCAGAAGTAGTAGAGGCTGTGGGCGGCAACATCAATGACTGCCTGCCGATCAAAGTTCTCGCTCCAAGTCACATGGTTCATCTTCTCAGCACGTTAGCCATGCTCTGTGAATCTGAAAAGACCCACTTTAGTGTTCAATGTATAAACTTCATATTTAGCTAAGGTAGGGCATGACTTTATTCACTTGTTTAATTTTTATTAAATTCATCACAAGCTATTTATTGGTTATAAATAAATAATCATTTCAAAATCAGATGTTTGCAGGCAACTTAACAGATGCTCGGCTCTAGAATAGCAGTTAGTAAAGGCAACAGATACTAACCCAAAATCAGAGAAGGGATCCCTAAACACTTTGTTCTTAAAGGAATTACACATAATGAAAATAATGGTAATGATATATGGGGGGTGCCTATAAAACCAAAACTAATAATATGTAAACATAAAAGGCCTAAGTTTGTGATAGTTGAAAAGGTAATTCTCACTCATCATACACTCCAAAGATAATTTCAATTTTCCCGTTTTCAGCTGTGACACCTCAAATAGCATACTCTGCTTTTCTGAGATTAATATTCTCATCTGTAGAGTGGGCTGTGTATTCTGAAAGTAGCTCTAATGGAATAAAATCCTAGACTTATAATTGGGGACTTCTTAGTTAAAATCTGGTCTGTTCTCCATCAGACTAACGTAAAAACCTCAGAAAAATTACCTTGTAATCCATCTGTCAAAGGGGTAGCTGGACACTACGTATGTTAAATTCCCTTCCAATTGTGATATATCATGTTTTCAAACGTGCAGCTCTCTGTCCAGATGTTCTGTTAAGGGAGATTCTCAACATCATTATTATCCCAATTCTAAGGGACTCTCCCCAGCATTGCTCTGAATCTCAACAGTCATTAGCCAAAGGCCAAGGTCTTCTGTAAAATCAAATCATTTTGTGTGGTCACTATGAGTTTCTGCGAATGTAAGATAAAGAAAGGAAGAAGCTCTTTGCAAATGATTTATAAAACACATTTTCACTTTTATTTATAAATGTGACAAGGGTGATTCAGTTTCCAAGCAAGTGTCATAGCCAGATTGGGGGTGATCTCTTCAGTTCCAGCAAACGCTCAAGTTCTGCCTGCTGGAGATATCAGAATCAAATGTTAGTCTACAGTTCTCTTAGCTCTCTATGGCTTAGGGGACTGTGAGTTCTGTTGAGTCTGCCTCTCAGAGAGCATGTCTAAAGCAAACCTACCTCTGCCTAGATAAAGTCTCCTTGGAACCTTGACTGTTTTCATAGATGGTGACTTCACCAAAGAGGGCACTAAGGAATTAGACATTTTTTCTACTTTGTACAAGACTGAAGAACTTGGATGAAATCCTGGGTGATGTAGAACACAGTAACTCCCACTTTGGCTCTTTGTGCAAGACCAGATCTGACTGACAGAGCTAGGTGCATCCCTGCTCAGGAAAGCCAGGTTAGAAAACGTGATGAAGTGAGTGGCAGCATATGCTGAACTCTAATAATCACTCCCAGCATGGGAGAGACAGCACAGAACAAAACGAAGGCTGTGCTTTCCATAGGCAAGCTCACCCCAGAAAGATGGGGAGCACAGATGGGCAGAAAGTACTTTTCTGCCCATTGGCACAGGGAAGTTCCTTCTGCTCCCAAAGGAGACCCAGCAATGGGAGGTTGAGAGGAGTGTGCAGTTATTCAGTCCAGCTTTATTCGCACGGAAGCAACCAGTGCAGAGACACTGGTGCATTTTAGGCAGAGCAATGGCATACTTTTTATCTTAGAAACAACACTCTAGACTATCCGTAGGAAACAGATTTGGATCAAAAGTACAACAGGTGCTACTTTCCAAGGTATAGCTAACTGCTCAGGAGGCTTTAATCAAAATTGATTGACTCCATAACATTGACCCATCTGAATTCTAAGTTCATATGTTCACCATGTTTGGCAAATGAATTACTGAGTGATTAAAAACATGAAATCCAAGGTTGGCTTCTAGAAGAAGGGTTCAGGACACTGTGATTCAGATATACACCCCAGAAGCATAATCATGAAAAGGGAACTTGGAGAGATGGCTATCATAACAGAGGACAGAGTTCAAATCCTGAAACTTTGGACCAGGGACTGAATTGAATATTTGAAATTGAAATTTTAGGGGATGAAGACTATTTTAAGAGTAGTTATGGGGATGAGAGTCACAAAAGTGTCTCAGAGGACTTACGGATTTATGGATTAAGGAGCCAGGTAGGAGGTGACACCGTTCCTGGGATGGAGAATATTGTAGGAAAAACAGGATGGAGGAAGGTGCCTGTGATGTGTCTGGGTGGTGGTGTCCAGTACAAACTTTAGTTGTATATTCAGTTTGAAGCTCAAAAGATTCCCACAAAGTATCCCTATTGTGTCTCAGAGGAGCATATAATTTATCTTTCAATCTTCTCTTTTGAGCAGAAGGCTCAATAACTAACACTGGTACAAGAGATACTCACCCTGGAGCGCCAATCTCACCTTGCTGTGCTGATCTCCAAATACTCGGGTTCATGCTTGCTGTCCCACACTAAGCCCCTTTATGCCTCCCAATGTGTAGCTCCCCACCTGGCATGATGGTTGTGTGTCTTCACATACACCCTTTAGAAAGCTTTATCTCGCAGTCAGGCCCTAGACACATACATTACTGAATCATTCAGCCTAGGGTCTCTTGGGATAGCAAACCTATTCTCAATCCTTTACCATTAGATAAACATTAGGGAAAAGAAAGGGAATTAAACCTTTCTGCAGCTCTCCCGGGACACTTACCAAAATAGGCTACCTCGTCAAAACAGCATTTAAGTAAATGGGTGAGCAACATTGAGGAGGGAGCCTGGGGAGAAAGTCAGAGTCTCAGACTGAGAAAGCAGCAAGAGGAACCAAAAAACATAGACCAAATTTCTGGCTTTGGTACTACAGAGTGCAGAACGGAACCAGGAAAAGGCCGCTTTCCTCCTTTTTGCCCCAAGCTGAGCCAGAGTCTTTTGTTCTGGCCAGGTAAAGTGAGGAAGACTGGGGGAGCATTATAATTATCACGATGTGTGATGCTTTCAGATTTCCAGACTTACTTCCCGCCTGGCATTTCATTTTGGTCTTTAGCAGAAGCCTAGACAGGGAAATGGAAAGGCTTACTATCCCCATTTAATGTACTGCACACCGAGAGCCAGAGCTGTGAAGTTACTAGTCCGTCTTTACGTGGGGCTGCCTAATTAGCACATAGAGTGCTGCTCCCATGAAGAAGAAGTAGGTCTGTCCCATGTTCTTACAGGGTCTGAGAGACAACAGGATGAGTAGTGGAGCTAATGTGGTAAAAGGAAGTCAGTTGTCTCGTTGTCTGCTAATGGCAGAAGTACATAGAAGGTAGTGAGCTCCCTGTTCTCGGTTGAGTTTAAGGAAAAGTTAGATAGCATTGTACTTTAGAAAGAATTCTGCTCTAAATAGGAGATTGAACACAATAATCTCTAAAATTTTCTATTTTTCTACTTATTATTGAATATCTGCCAAAAACCTAAATATCATATATATGACATATATATATTCCCACACATATATATGGCATATCCATGTATAATATATTAATGTTATTTGTTAATGTTATTAAAATATATTTAATAAGGCAGTAATATATTAATGTCTATAAGATGACCATAAAGGAGAAACTATGATTAATTCTAGAAGAAAAAAGCAATTTTCAGTGACTAGTATACTTAAACTTGAAAATAGTACAGTTCTTTAAAACAAACCACACATAATCTTTGTGTGAAATATTTAAGAGGAGAAAAATTCCTTTTTTTCTGAACTGTAAAATTACTCTTTTCTAAGATTGGTATGTATGTGTGTTTGAATGTTTCTCTATACTACAATCAAACATATTTGTTTGTTGCTTTTGTATTTTTTCTTTACTTTATTTTATTTTCTATTTTGCCAAGGGAGTTGTGGCAGCATTTTAAAAAAAAAACTACCTAAAGAGTTTCATATCTAGAAAGCACTCAAAATAGTTCTCAGCAGCAGAAAGTGTCTGACAGGTGATCTTGGGTGTCGTTTCCTGCACACTTAAGAAATCCTTATAATACTACAAAGATCGTGTGGTGCCATGATTGGTTTAGACTCCTTAGAATAATCTTGCACAAATTTGTAAGGTGCTTCATGTTTTAAACAGTGCTTGAGGTAACTTCTGTACACGGTTTCCCTGGCAACCATGTAATTACAGGAAACAACATCTTTCTCCTGGGTCTCATCCAATGCAGGTACACAGCAGGAAAAACTTTTGTCCTCATAACACTAAATGAGCATCAGTGATCCTTTGACATCTAAAGATGTGTGCAGAAATAGCATCCCCATTGTCCTAATTCACTGAGTAGTAGGACCTTCCATATCCTTCCATATTCTGGTTGTTGCCCTTTTAATAATTCTATGGGGTTTTTTTTACATGGAAAATCAAAAATAAGCTGTAATGACACACTTTTTAAAAGGTAGGGAAAGCACCAGGAATACAGGGTCCCTCTCTGCTTCTGCCCTGTGGTCTGTGACATATCCACAGTTTAACTGAACTTGGGAAAGCTCTTCTTCCCAGGACAGCAGATCCTATCATCTGGGGACTTCCTGGTTAGGTCTCAGGGCAACCAAGAAGCAGCCAGGCAGCAAGATGACAGGAAGCCTTCTGTAGTATGAGTAGGGATTCTGTATACAGTATTCAACTGGAAGAAAGGGCCCTTGAATAGTGGATACAGGAGGAGTCCCAGGAGTGAAGTTACTCTGTGGAGCCAGGTAGGAACCTTTGGTTTTCTTTACACTTAAAACTCTTTCCTAAGCAGCATAGCTAACTTTACATGCAGAGAAATGAACACAAGAATGGAAATCAGGAGGAGTGAAAGGCATGAACCTTCACTCAGTCAGATAGCCAACAAATAAAGTATAAAATATACAGTGGCGGCCAGGCATTGGTGGTGCATGCCTTTATCCCCAGTACTCAGGAGCTAGAAGCAGATGGATCTCTCTCAATTCAAGGCCATCCTGGACTTTATAGTGAGTTTCAGGACAGCCAAGACTATACAGAGAAACACTGTCTCAAAGATAGATAGATAGATAGATAGATAGATAGATAGATAGATAGATA
>LOEQ01002256.1:33538-49456 GCA_001685075.1 Bramus lutescens | reverse complement strand
TAGATAGATAGATAGATAGATAGATATAGACAGACAGACAGACAGACAGACAGAATACAGTGGCATGTCAGATAGTCTGAACAAACGCAGCAAATAAAATAAAGTAGTATGAGGCTACTGCAGATAGCACATAGGGTGAGTTTTCTAAGAAGGTGACTTTTGAACTGATATCTGAGTGATGTCAGCTAGCAAGAGGAGAGATGGAAGAAGAACATATATATATTTCCGATGATCTGATCTACATAATAGCCTTACGAAGGAAAGATGATTATTCTTAATTTTATGAATGAGGAATCTGGTTCCCAAACCTACCTTCCTATTGCTTGAAGGTTTTAGTAATAGTTAACCATGACTCTTAACTACCTCTGTGTTAGACGTTTTTCATAGCTTTCTTTAGAAAACTCATGTCCAAGATTATTTTTTTAGTTCGTCATTTGTTAGCTTCTGTGAGATAATAGCATCTTCCAATTCCTCACACTGGAATAAGTTTCCTAAGCTTTGATTTGATCATGAAACTAAATTACACCTAATACTGTTATTGCCTGATAGAGTCACAGTAAATATTACCCTGTGTAAATAAAGTAATTAGTAAGTTCCAGCTTTAAAGTGGATTCTTGGCAAAAAAAAAAATAGCTGTTGTTATTATTGGTATCCAAAGGTATCCAAAGTCTGCTATAAAGTTTCTATGTACCCCTGGACAAATTGTTTAACTCTGGTTCAGTGTCTGGCCTATAACAGACATTTAAGAAGTGATTATAGAATAAACAATTGAATAAGTGAAAAATTGTCTTAAATCCAATTTTCATTTTGTGAAATGGGGGCATTTGATTCAAAATGCTAATAGCCAAACACTTATTGTGTACCACTGCGTGAGTCTTTTCACATGGTTGAAACATTTTAATCAGCCTAAGAATTGGTATGCTAATTGCTCATCTATCTCCTAATCCTACAGACAGGAGCTAGAGCATGAGCAGAAAGCAAATCCTAATGCTGTCTTTCTTCACCCTTAGGTGACTGTCAGCATGAACACTTGTGTTCATGTCCAGATTTATTGTGCACAATGGTGTTGCATGTTTGGGTCAATGTCAGGAAGTTCTGAGGGGTAAATCATATCATATGTTAACACAAGCTGAAAGGCTAGGGGTCTCTGTGGCTTAATGGCAACAGATCTGCCATGAATAACAAGAAAAACACATGTTCCATCTGTGCTGGTATAAGAGAGGCTTTGATTGGAAAGTCACTAGAAAAGAAAGAAATAGGAACTTTCTCCAGATGGCAAAGTGTGCCAAGCAAAAGCCAGGCTTGTGAATTAAAGAAAGCCTGAACTAAGCCCTTAATCCTGTACATGTGTCTAGTCTTTTCAGGTTTACAAAGCACCTTCCTGTGTGTGATCATATTTGGGCCCCAGTATGGCAAGCAAGATAAAAAGGGTCTAATGAAGTTGATCTGGCTAAAGGGGGACTCAAGGGAGACCAGCCAGGTTTCCAGGTCCACTGTTGTTATGAGGGCTTTGTAATTCTGAATCTCCAATGGTAGCTTGATATATTTAAGTTGAACGGATAAAAGCCCTGGCCACTGAGTTATGCACATATCTGACAGTATTTCCCATGAGACACGTGCCTGTCCCAGAAGGACCAAGAACATACTTGCTCAGCTCCCTTCCCTGAGTCAAGGTCAAGGTCAGAGTGAAGCTTGAGATGCAGGATAAGAAGTGATGTGGGTCACCGAGTCTAACTGATATGAAGAGGAAAATGAACCATGAGATTGGAAGTGAATCAGAAGGTTAGAAGCTTGGAGAATCTGCAGAAGTTAGGATTCAGAAGTAAGTCAAGGCAAGTGGCTCCAGGATGACCCACAAAGAAGTAGCAGATTAGATTGCCACTTCTCAATACCAGCAGCTCTATACAATTTACCAGATATTGCAACTGTAGTAAGAAAGGAGCACATATCAGCCTTCTTGTAGTTTACAGCTAAGACAGTCATTAAACAAGTACATTCTTAATAAATAGAAGTTGTCTCATATAACATATTAGAAAATGATGTGGATTTTAAATTCAAGTGTGGTACCTTTTGACGTTTGACTTTTGAATTGAGCTATGAATGGCAAGTTAATTTAAAGGGGAAAAAGGGAACCAGAGATGGTGGCACACATTGTTAATACCTACACTCTGGAAGCAGATGCAGGCAGCTCTCTGTGAGCAGGCCAAATTGGTCTACATAGTGAGTTATGAACCAGCCGGGGCTATATAATGCCTCCTTGTCTCGAATGAAAGGGAGTGAGCAGTGAATAAGTGGGTAGAAAATTTGTTGTAGAAGTTGAGGACAATGGGAGCAAAGACTAGATGGCAGAAGGTTCTGTGGCATGTTTGTGAACTAAAAAGACAGGAGTGTGGTGAAAGCCAGCATAAGAAGATGAGGCTTAAAAAGTAGGTGGACCCAAATGATGCTGGGCATTCTAGGCCATGCGACACATTTGTGTCTTTTTACCTCACAGCCTTCAGAAGCCATTGTGTGAGAAGTGAGGACCAGATTTGTATTGTTAAAGGATATGTCTGTTTTATCCAGAATGGACTGGAGGTATGCTGAGCTATGCAGTCATAGGGATGCACCAGCCAAGAGAGCAAGGGAATGATCCAGAGATGAAGAAGGTTGTTGATGAGAGTAAGACAGGTAGCAAAATCAATCTGAAACCCCAGGATTCAGAACTGGCTTTTCTCAAAACCGCCATTGAGTGTTAAAGCCTGGTCCAACGTTATTAACTAACGTGTTACATAGAACAACCTGTTAGAATCTGTAATAGGCACTCTCACAGCAAAGGAGATGTTTGACTTTACTAGTCTCACAAAATGGAAGAAAATGCCAGTTATGGCATTTAAATTCTCACAGCCATCATTTGAGAATATATATATTTCATCTCCATTGTATAGGTGAGTAAATTAAGGCTCAGAGAGCTAGTAGATAAAGCCAAGATTTGTGTGATGTGAATTAGACTCCATGTCCAGAGCTTCTGCCTTTACCATTCCCTTTATGAAATAGCATCAAATGAGAGGAAAACAGCAAGCCAAGGGGAGAAGATGCTTGTGAAGACAGGTGATTCCAAAATGTAAGTGAATTGCTATGGTATTCCAAGCAGAACTTTAGTACATTTCTATGCCAAGGGTCTAAATTAATCTCTTAAGTCCATCTGACCCAGCTATCTCCTTCCAGGAATGCATATTAAAATTGGGGTGAAAGCCCAGAACCATCAGATCCAGTCTCAGGGCACCTGTGCCAGAATTCCAGTTGAAATTTTTAATTGAGTTCAAACCCCTGTAAATAGGGATGCACTAATCTAAATGTTGATTAAGTTTTCATTCTAACTGAAAATCTTGAGCTCCAGTGATAGGCCTGACTCTCCCCTCTGATACTGGTCTAGCTTCGCCCTTCAGTCAGTGGATGTTCCCCCACAGTAAGTGAGAAGAGGGGAAAATAGAGGAGATGGCATTCTTAATGGGATTCCTAAAGCTATTAGCTGAGATTAGTTAGTGGTCAGTCCTACTATGCACTTTTAAGACTTTTGAAAAAATAGAATGAATGCATCTAGATATTGCCATGACGACTAACAATTTAGGGCAGCATTCTGACTCTAAACTGTAGAGGCATATAAGAAACCTACAGTAGACACTGCATTGGCTAAGCAGTATACTCGGCAGTATCTGGAGAGAAAACATGGGCTTTATGGAGAGACCACAGACATTGGGCTCTGTTGCTGTGATAAAGCAAAGGAAAGGGTTTATTGGATTTTATTTCTAGGTCAAAAATTTACTATTGAGAGAAGTCAGGACACAAACAGAAGAAAGCAATTGAAACACAGCCCATGAAGGAATGCTATTTGCTGGCTCACTCTTCAGCTTGCTTAGATGCTCAGACTTCGCTAACTTTCACAGATATCCCAGGACTACCTGCACAGGAATGGGATTAGTCACACTGGGCTGGATTCTTACACGTTAATTAACAATCAAGACCATCACTTACATACAGGTCTACAGATCAACCTAATGAAGACAGTTTCTCAGGACTCCTTTCTTGGGTGACTCTAGGGTTTGCTTAGTTGACAGTTACTATTGAGTAGAACAGGCAGGCAGATTTGGACTCGAGTCTTAATGTTGAACCTTGTAGTACTGAAGCAGTAAAGCTACTCAGCCATTCCTGTGTCAGCTTCAAGGAAAATGCCCCAGCAGGATTCCGGATGTATTTGCCAAGAGCTCATTAGTTTCTTTCTTCAACATGCTCCGCAAGAATATCCTCCTTCTTCTTCTACCTTTAATCTCTTCACTAGTTGTCATCCGTTTTCCTTGATACTTCATCCCCATTTCATATTGCAAGACCTAGTTGGCAAAAGGGGGAGAGACACTTATCTTCAGACTTCTCTGCTACTTGTTGCCTCTTTACATAAACCTTAGCCTATCGCTACTTAAAGGTGCACATTATCCTATGATGGACCAATGCTACTCATGCTTGTGATGCCTTCTTCACAAATGCTGCTCAAACTATCACCATCCCTTCCAATTCTACTGAACAATATGCCAATTCATTCTTCTGCTGCTCTTATACATCTACTAACTAATACTGCTACTTGCAAACATTAACTGTGTGTCTTAATCAGTAATAAGGAGAGCTGGCTGCACGTTCTGTGCCAGGCACAGTTCCATATGTACGCTTCATATAAAGATGCTAAATAACCCTCATGTTAATCCTGTGATTTCAGTACTCTTGCCTTCTCTTTTTTACTTGATGGTATGACACTGTGCGCCGTGGCATGTATGTAGAGGTCAGAGAAGGACTTGCCCTTGCTGTAGGAATGTCTTTCCTTCCATTGTGTGGGGCCTAAGGGTGAATCTCAGGCTGTCAGGCGTGGCAGCCATCACCTTTACCTGCTGAGCCATCTCTCCAGCACTCATCTCATTTCATACAAGAAAGAAGTACAGTTTTCTTCAGAGGTGCAGGACTCAGTAGGCTACCCGTACTTGGGGGAGATTTACACATACCGTGCTCATGACGGCAGCACCTACTGCACGTTGAATGGACATGTAGTGTTACGGAAGAGGTCTAGTGAGAGATACCTGGGAAAAGTTAGAGAAGACGGACTAGGGCATGGATTTCAATTTTAAAGATTTTATATATTTATGAAATTGTCAAATTAAGAAAAGAGAAGCTTGCTAAAGATGATACAATGAGGAGTGTCAGAATCCAAATGTGAACTCAGTTTGACCTGTGCAGCCTCTGATAACAAGCCATCTCACGGGTCACTTCCCTCTGCTTGAGTCTCTTTCCACCTTGTCCTGCCTTCTTCTCCAAGCTACCGTCTGACTCTAGTCAGTGAATAAATCTCAATAGAATACTTTTGCTAAAACAATGCCGTTATGGTCTTCATGACTTCCCTTCTTACTCCCTCCTATCTCTCTTGCTGTGTTCCTCAGTTCAGTGATAAGCCTCTGTACACAGTATCTGGTTCACATCTGGAGCTCCGGTTCCTTATACAGTCCTTGGTTGGCTGGGTACTAAGTGAATGGATTTTGAAGGGATAAACAACCAACTATTAGGCAATCAAAGCTCTCTTAAAATTGATAGGGATGTCTGAAAAGGTAGTGAGCTCCCTACTACTACAGATTTTCCAAGATTCTCCATTGTCCCTGAGGATGTTGACTACATGACTTTTGAAGGTTCTTCCACATTTCAGATACTGTAATTCTTTGAGAGGCATAGATGGATGCTAAACTACCCTGTCTCTCTACATACTAAATGTCTTAGCTTTGAACTGCTTATGAAATAAAAGAAAGCTAGCACACGGTGTCAGGTCAAGAAGAGCAAGAATGAGTGTATGTCTCCATCTAATGCCATTAGAGGACTCCATTTAAATCATCTATCAGTAAAATTTTTAACAGAACTCAAACTGACTTAAGTACGACATTTATATCACCAGTTTTTTCTCTGTGTGTAACAAAACAATCCAGCTATGAAAAGCAGAGATTGTTACAATTTCAAAACACAAAACAAAGCAAAACAAAGCAAAAAACCCAAACACCATTTTCATATGAAGTGCTCCCAAAACTTCTCTCTCAATCTTTTCATTATTGCAGGGCCTCATACTTCCCACTGTTGCTACCTTACTCTGCATGTAGCGTCAGGTTTGATGAAATGCTGTAACAGAATTACAGCTTCGTTCCTTGAAAATCAACATTTTGGCAGCCCCTTGCTGTCCCATTTTTGAAGGTGCTCAAGTCTGCTGTCCTCGTTCATCTAACAGCAGGAGATCATTATCCAGTGACAGAGTTCTAGTCCATTATCATTATCTCATAATGAGAATGCCTCCTTGGGTGGAGAGGGGCAGGGGTAGGGATTGAAAGGGGTGACTGGAGGCCACAGATCCCATAAAACTCAGAAAACCATTCTGCAATGTCCAGTTCCCGATAGCTTATACTTTTTATCTCTTTGATCTAGTGTATGGAAATTTGATTATACATATATATATATATGAAATTTTCAAAATATACTTAGTTATTTTTTATTTTATTCTACAGTATCCATCTTCTGATAATAACATCCAAATCTTACTTTGGAAGATGACTTCTAAACATGTAGTTTAGAGGACCGTCACCCTCGGAGACAGGATTGGGACACATGACTTCCTCACATTTGTTCATCATCATACTTTATTTCCATGAACAGTAAATTCATATTTATATTAGCTATAATTTGTTTGGTAAATACTCATGTCCAAGGCAATTTTAGTTAACTTTATTGACCCTCTTTTTTTATTTTATCCTTTGTATTGATTTTATAAATTCTCCAGTATAAAATGAGAAAGAAAAAGCCCTCCTCTAGATTCAAGTTCTTAAAACTCCCCTTTATCTCTTCAGTTCCCCCAACAGCCCCTAATTCACAGTTAGCCTCGGTGTGTTTGCTGTTTTTAACAGAAACAGTACATTGGCCCATGTGTCTTGTGCTTTTGCACACCCAGTCAGAGCCACTACCCCAGTGTTTTCATCCCTTCCTCTGCATCCCATGTCCCCTCCCCGTCTCCCTATTGCAGTTCTGCAGTGAGTGATTCCCTCTGTCATCTCACCGTAAATTGATGACTCGAGCCTGCTGATGCGCTGAGCCACATGGCTAATACATCAGCTAAATGGATGCCGAAAACACCACCTGCTCCTTCAGGCAAATGGCACTTTGGAAAATGGAATGTGTAATCAATAGAATTAAGCCTTAAGCAGTGTCCATACCCATGTCCCAGCACAGCGCCTTGGCAGGCAGTGGGAAGATTTTTTTTTTCCTATTTTTCCCCAACTCTTTTCAACGCGTGTGACTTGGGACTCATTCAGCCTGTTCAGTTGCCACCACCGCAGTCAACAGCCTCAAAAAAAGCTGACTCTTTTCTCCTAACTCAGGTGTCTCTGCCACTTGGCCTTTACACCCTGTCTAGGAATCTTAGAGGCAGTTTCCAGCATGTTTAGTGAAGCCCAGACATCTGAGTATACACCAGACTGCAAGCAGTGTGAAATCAGGCAGGGCTGAAGTGACCTTGGGAAGGCACTTAGTCAGTCTTTCTGAACAGCGATCATGAGCATATGAGCACATGAAGGTATTTTACAAATGACAAAGTGTCATATGAATGCCAGTCTCCGTCATCATGGTTATTATAAGGATAGGTGTGTGGCCTCCTTTCCCATTTCCCTTTGGCATCTACCTGAGGAAGTAGAATTTCTGACATGGAGCTTCTGAAGGCCAAAGACTATTGACCTGGTTTAGCTTTGCTTTTTCTACGATTGTCACCAAAAAAAAAAAAAAGAAAGGAAAAGAAAAGATATTAAGCAGAATTCTGAGAACTAGAAAGAATTTAAGTATCACTGCTAAAACCGATCTCCATTCTATTCTCATTACAGATTTAAAAGGCAAAGACTCAGTAGAGAGAAGCATCACTCTTGTTCTAGATTAGCACCTGTGAGGACTGGTATCCGTGGTTCTAGCTTGGTGTAGGAGATTCTTCCTGTAGCTTCTGGCCAGCAACTCTTTAGGACAGCACAGGATGGAAAGCAATAGCATGTGCCTGTCCGGGCCAGACAGTCATGTCTCTGGAGTCTGTCCATCCGTGTGTCCCCCCTGCTCCCCGCATGCCCACTGGGTTTGGTTCTCATCATCACCCTGAGCAATCTCTTTCCATCACCATCCTCTCATCCTCTTTCTGGGAAGTGAAAGTTTCTCCAACTGCATTGATTGCTCGGAGTCCAAGGGGACTTTGCTGGGTGTTCTCATAACACTTCTCCTCATGGCTTACTCGACTTGAACTTTGCCCGACCTCGTAGGGTCACTTCCATTGTTCCCTTGTGCTAACTAGCCTAGTCGCTTTCAACTGGGGATAAGTTTTGTCCTTCTCCTACTACATCAGGGAACATTTGGCAATCTCTGAAGATGTCTTTGATTATTAAGATTAAAGGGAGAATATTACTTGACATCTAGTGGGGAGATGCCTTAGACACTATTAAACACAAGACAACTTCCTACAATGAGTAATTATCTGTCCAAAATGTCATCATTGCCGTTGCTGAGAAACACTAACTGAATTCATGTGTAAAGGACTGATTTTCTTTCTCTGACCTACACATGGAAAGTCTGTAAGCTCTGTGGACTCCAGTGGTGCCTTGCTGCCATTCTTACTACAGCTCCACATAAAAGGATGTTGGGAAATATTTCTCCATTGAGAAGGAGATGGATTTCATGCTTCAGACAGTATACATTCAGGGAGAGATCACTGGGCTTTAGTCAGACCCTGAAGTTCAGTCAAAACAGAAGGGTCCATGGTTTAAAGAATTTGCAGACTACTGAGATAGTCCATTACCAAAGGTAGTTTTAGATCAAAATCCCCTCTGAAGATTCCTCAGAAAAAAATGAGAGAGAGAGAAACACACACACACACACACACACACACACACACACACACACAGGTGTGGTGTGTTTCTCCAGCCTTGGGATGAAGACCCTGCCCTGCAGGCTTCCTTCTAATATGAAAATTGCCCAGTTCTTTGACTTTCTTGTGTTCACACAGCAAACAGTAGATCTGAATATTCAGATAAAGGGGCTGGGAGAGATTCTTGCCCCTCCAGCCCCAGAGAGCCTTCTCTGGTCACTCAGAAGAGGCCACAGTGCCAGCAGGAAGAAGCCTTGGTTTTTGCCACATCTAAGCCTAGCAGCAGCCCGCACGTTCTCTGAATAACTCAATTTACGAGCAAAAGGCAACTACAGGCTGACTCAACGAGACCGACTATCTGGCAGCCTCTGAGAGGGTTGCAGGCTACACACTAACGGAAATGGAACAGGGGGACTTCCACTGCAAGTGCTGACAAGAGATAGAAATGGAAGATAGAAATGGAGGGGTTGAAGGTTACTGACGAGCAACAGTTGGCCTCTGTGTCAGTTACAAAGGAAGAAAAGGAAACTGAAACATGAAGTAACCCTTGCCAACTGAAACGAGTTAATTTTTTTGGAGAAAGGGGAAAGGCCCCAGGTTCTTGTGTCTGCTGGTATCTTGCTAGGGACTTTCGACAACACAACTCTAAGTCTTAGTTTACACTCATGTGAAATGAGGGAGATAATACTTTCTCTGCTTGGTTACAGGAAGATTGCTTGGCCCATGTTTGTCTCTTAGCAAGTAGCTGCTCAATACATATTTATCATTATGAAAATTGTCAATACTATCATTAGCAAGTTTGTAGAAGTAGAACCAAGGAATCAGTAGCTAAGTAGAACCTTTGATGTCATTTTGGCTACTTGTTTGGTTGGCTGTATGTCATAAAAAATACCCTCTCCCTCAGTCACTCCATTCTTTGTGTGACTCACATGACAAACAGATTCAGAGAGAAACAAGGCAACGCTGATAGCCAGTGACCATGAAGTCCCAAAGGCAAAGACTCTGAGTTGGAGTCTTATTTTGGTGTATTGGAAAAATACCACAGACTGAGTGACAAATGAATAACAGAAATGTATTTCTCACAAACATAGAGGCTGGGCCTTTAAGATCAGGTGCCAGCATGGTCAGACCCTGGTCCAGACCATAGACAATGGTTGGGTGTATCGTCTTATTTCCTTGTTCTTCTGACTAGCTCCTTGGGGCCTGTTTTTCTTAGAGCTAGCACTCTTATTTGGGAGGACTTGGCCTTTATGAACCAATTACCTCTCAAAATTCCACTTCCTAATTCCATCCCATTGGAGGTTAGAATTTTAATATATGAATTTGGGGAAATTCAGGCAGGCTTCATTCCATTCCACTAGGTGTGTGCTTGCTTCTTGCACTGTATCCTTTATCTGTGGCATTCTGTCCTCAGTGGAACAAGGTTATTGACATAGTTTTACTAAATTTCAACATTGTCGTGGGAGAATAAAGGAGAACACACATGAACAAATGGATAGCAAACAAGGGGACAAGTTAGTTGTAGATTTTATTCCAAGTGCCTGGACATCTGCAGAGGAGGAAATGGGTTTCCTACCCATGTGGTAGGCCTGCTTCACTCAAGGCACTGTCAGCATGACCAGCAATCCAATAAGGCAGTGTTCCGGCGGCACCATTAGCTCATTAGGTAGAGGCGAGTGTCCGCATTGATCTGTTTATCTCCTAGGCCCTGCTGCTGGAGAAAGGCCAGCTGTTCCTGAGAGCTGCCTCTCCCCTTGACTCATCAGAAAACATCAGGGGAGTCGGCTCCTTTGTCCCTTTCAACTTCAAGGTCACTCCAGTGCCAAGCAGGAGATGGGTCACAGTGCTTTCTGGGGCTTTGCTCACTCTGTCCCCTCCTTTTCCCTTTTAACTGCCCCCCCACTCCAGAGTGACCTCCGTAGAAATGAAAAGAACTGTCATTGGAAATGCCAGAATTTACAAGTGGACAAATACCCATTTGAACCAGGTGTCCCTTTTTGCCTGCTAGGTATATGGCCTTGGGGAAGTTGCAGCCCCTTTCTGAGCTCTGATTTTTCTTCTTTGCAAATCCACTAAGAGCACCTGTATCTTCAAGTCATTGTGAGGGTTTCGATGAAATGGCCTGAGAAACGGCAGGTGCATCTTCCAGCTCAGCCTTCCTCGCTGCCATCACTAAGATAAGCTGCTCTTTAAGCTGAAGGATCCAGCTATTCATTGGGCCTGGAACATGGGGGTTTGTAAGCTTTGTATGCAGGCACCCTGGATAATGTAGGCATTGTGTAAATAATGTGTTTCCTGGGCGCCTCCTTAAGAATAGGCATTACCAAGAACGTGGGATTTTCTACTCTGAATTTAACCAGTTAACTCTGTCAGCAGCTTATCTGTCATACCACAGGTTCCCCTTTGATTGGAAACTAGATTGCCTAACAGAATACAAGTTAATTTGAATAATTGTTTTTAAAATAAGAAATATTAAAATACCAAACATGCATCCTTTTCATCAACAATGCCCACCTGACCTGGCTTCTACCAGGTGATTTTAACAAAATTCACCTTTCGGATCTACTAGAATCACAACCTTCCTGTTCAATTACATGTCTCAAAATTGAGGGTTTCTATATTCTGACACTTTCTCCTCGACTACTGCTGACATTTTACATCAATATTATATTTTTTATAGTCATTATAAAATTCTATAGAGGTAGAAGTTTCACTGCTGCTAATTCCACAAATTCTCTGTGTTTATTAAACTCTTCTTTTATCACTATACATTTTCAATAAAATGGGTATCATACTATATTGTTTTAGCATCGTCATTTCCCTGTGTTCCTAAATAGTCCCCAAAAATGTGTATATTTAGGAGTTCCACAATATTCCATAATCTGGATGTGACTATGTCATCATTCTATCTCATTCAACATTTACATAATTTTCTATTTTTTATTATTATGGTTTAGGGAACACACATGTGTTTGAGTCTCTGATTACTCCCTTAAGCTAGCATTCATTCAGTCCCTTTCAAAAGCACTGATAACTTACTATTTATCTTTAAAGAGCCCACCACCCGCTAAGTTCTGGGTTTCATGCTGTTTTAGAGGCTGGGGTACCCCCTGGTGGAGGCAACAGAACATGGCCCCAAACTGTTACAAATACCCTGACATGGGAATTCAGAGTCTATGCACACAACCTTCTGAAAGTGGCTTTTGCAAGGTTTGTCTGTCATTACTTCAGGTTTCCTTTGGATAGGAAAAAATCGAAGACATGAAATGTGCCCCTGTGTATGCATGTACACATGTACATATGCGCACACATGCACACGCACACACACGCACACACATAGCTACAGGAAATTTAAATGGAAGAACCGAATGAAAATTCACTGAGAAAATTCAGAGTTAACAATGAGTTTCAAAGCACAGTCAGAAGTAAGCTGGGGCTGAAGTATCCCAGCTGCCCCCTCTCCCATGCATCCCTATCCCTGCAACAAAACAGTCAAGAGTTAGAGGATGTTTCTTATGTGGCTAGACATGTCGCAGACCAGAAACCCGCCCATCAGGACACTAGATGGAGCCAGATGGGAAAGTTTATGTTCTTACTGCCATGGAACCATTTTCTACACTTTTCCAGGAACAATTGCACGATATAGGTGAGCTTGCAGAAAATCTATTTCTCTGACATTCTTCAACTGAGCTGCCTTCGATCAATCATTCATCAAACATTCACAGCGCCCTCGCCCTGGGCCAGACATTTAGCTGAATCAAGCATAGCCCCTTCTATGTGGGAGCTTTGGGACTGCGGAGGGATAAGTTCATTTCCCTTTGCTTTCCTTTACTCTTGCTAGACTCCAGGCAACATGGCCCAGCTGACAGTCTGGAAACCCACAAGAGCTTGCTACCTCCTCGCCTTTGTTCTTGCGTCTTCCTCTCTCTAGAAAACCGTTTCCTCTTATTTCTCAGCATGGAAGTATTCTTATATCTATCTACCAAGCCCAGCACACTCACTCCATCCTCTGGGAGGCCTTTCACAGGTCGAAATCTTCTTTGATTTGTTAACACTTTGTGCAGGAGCTCTCAGACCAGCATGCACTGGGACTGCTTGGAAGGCTGGATGCCTCTCTTGGTATTTCAGACTTCTGAGATCCAGGATGCAACCTAGAAATTAGCATTTTGAAGAAGTTTCTGAGTGATGCTAACTGAGTTGATTTAAGGAACACACTTTGTTGGTTTAAGGAACACACTATGTTGGTTTAAGGAACACACTTGTTTTAATGATGATTGATCCAAGCATCATGCTTCATATTACAGTGACCTGGACAGTCCCTGCACTCATTACTTCCACATGCTAGAGATAGGAGAGATAAACAAAACAAAACTTATTCGCTGTTCCAGAATAGTGAAGAAGAAATAAGCATGTAACTACTATTTATAATGAATCCATATATTCTATTCATTCATTTTCTGTGGCTATTATAAAATGTTGGCAGAAGCAAACTTAAAAAAACAGATTGTATATTTTTTTTTGGTCCCAGAAGGATAGAATCCATCCTGGTAGGGAAGACAATGGAGAGCAGCAGGAGCAAAACCTGAGTGATCACGTTTTCATCCACACATGGGAAGCAAAGGTAACAGGAAGTGGGGCAAGGCTATAAACCTTCAGAGCCTGCCTGCAGTGATGAATTTCCCCAACAGTGTTCTCTCACTCCTAAAGGTTCCACAACTTTCCCAAACAGCACCATAACCTGGGAGCTGGGTCATCAAATAGATGAGCTGTGGTTGATATTTATCATTCAAGCCACCAAAATCAGGAAAACCGAAACTTACCAAAGCAGAGGCATTTTAGCTTACACTGAAAGATGATTAGGATGGTACCTGGAATAAACAGGCTCAACACATGCCATAACAGAGGAGTATGAAGTACAATAGCATCTCTGTATTATGACAGTAGATTTGTAAGGTATGAGCCATGGAAACAAGGAACATATCCTAGGAAATATGAAGATGATGGGAGATGAAATTGGTGAGGTCAATACAAAAGTCTTAAATGTCATGATAAGAACATTCTGTTGCATACTGAACTAGTAAAGAGGTCAAGTAGAAACAGAAAGTTAGACAGTTCTGTGGAGGAAAAATCAGTCTACTGACACTGTGGAGTTTGAACTGCTAGTGCCAAGACTGGAAGGATGAGGACAGCATGCAGGCAACAACTGTCCAGGCAGAAACTGAGACAGAGAAGGCACAGATTTGAGGGCCAGGTAGACTTGCGCTTAGTTCTGTCTCACTGCAGGGAACTGCAAAGATCTTTAGAAGCAAACACTGCTTTGCCATGCCTTCTGCTTCTTTTCTGAATCCCCATTTTTGCTTTCTTCCCATTTTCTGTACCTGGGTCCTGCACACTTCCCAGACTTCTCTAGATCAAACCTGATTGCCTGCCTGTGAGTATAGTCCCACCTCTACCAACGGTCCTATTTCTTGGTCATATCTGCCTTAAGTCTCTGCTCTGTCTCCCTGACTAAACTGACTACTTGCTGTCTCCTTCTCACTTCTATTGAGTGACAATATATAATGATTCCATAGAAGTTTTACCATTGATGTTTTGTGGATCACATCCCATAACTAACTAGAGAAGTTCTGATTGCATTCACTCAGCAGGAGTACAGCCCCAGATGCTGTGTGCATTACTCTTGCTGAGGAGCTTCAGCTCCCCTTGAGAGTCCTTTCCAGTGATGAACAATCCTTATTTTAATGAAACTTGTTCTTCGATTTTGACGTTATTCTTTGATTTAACGTAAGAAAAGTCAAGTTGAGCAGTAGGATGTTCTCAAAAGTAGCCCCAAAGTCATTAGCAATGAGGCTTTATTTAAAGGGTTTGAAAATCAGATCACTAATCACTCATTGAATGTTATAAAGACTTTGTCTTTGCAAAGCATTACTACTAACTTTGTGTTATGTCAGTAATCAGTGTATATATTCTAGTGAAGCTTGTATTTTACTGGAGGCTACAGATAAAAGTACGTAACTATGTTAAGTATAATATTGGGATGTTGTACTTACCATCTTAAAAAAAGAAAAATAACTAAGGGGCTCACTACCTCTTTCCCATGGGTTACATAGTTTGTTGTGGCAATAGATTCTATTATTTATGGCTGTCATTGTCATATTTTATGTCTTCATTCATTTAACAATGTTTATTTGTTTTATAGTATATGTTACAGAATCCATGTGACACATATAAGACAAAGATGAAAATTCTGTAATTTGATTTCTTGTTGCTATCTATGTGATCTTAAATGAGTGGTGTGATATCTTAAAGTCTTCATTTGGCTGTCTATTAAGGAGGCTGTAATGTCCTTATACAAGTGTTGTAAGAGGTACATGACTTTATTGGGGCAGTGTCTACATAGCTCTTGGTGCATAATACTTCCAAGTATTAATTTTCTTCCCCCTTTTGTTCATTCATTAAATAAATATGGTACGCAAATGACACCTAATAAGCATCAAGAATGCCATTGCCATACACTCTTGGAACATAACACTCAGCTGGATCAATTATCTTGATTGAGAAGGACCTAGAGAAGAACACAAAAAATGACAGGCCAGTACTTAAGGGTAAATGCGTGCTCAGTAGACAAAGATCTGAGGAAGAACACTACAGGCAGGCGTCAGGCACAGAATCAAGAAAGCATGAGGTACAATGGAGAAAGCAGGCGATGAGGGTGACAGGAGCAGCATGGAGAAATGACAACAGCAGTAACGGAGAAGCTGCTGGGCACACTCCCAAAAGCCAGCTCCTGAAAATGAAGGCTCAGTAAAGGAGTTTTGGCAGGGAAGGGGACAAGATGAGTCTTACATCTTTAAAAGATACTACAAACATCATTGTGGAGGCTTCTGGAGTTAAGCATCCACAAAGGAAGTTGTAGTAATCAGCTTTCAAGATAAGACATCGTGTAATCCTTAACTGTGGTAAACAGTTGAGAA
>LOEQ01002256.1:0-13906 GCA_001685075.1 Bramus lutescens | reverse complement strand
GAGGGAAATGGGAGGAGGGGAGGAGGTGGAAATTTTTAATAAAAAAAAGATTTTAGAGAACATATTTTACATGTTTTTATGGAATTTTGAGTTAATTTTATTACATGGTATGATGTATGGTTCAAAACTCTTTTCTTTCCTCCCATATAGATAACCGTCCCAGCTTCATTCGTTGAAAAGGTTTGTTGTGCCAATGAACTGCTTCATATTTTTGTTGAAAATTAGCTGTCTATGTATGTGTTGTTCTATTTCTAGACTCTGTTCTATCCCACGATCTCATTATGACACAACCACACTCTCTTGATAACTGTGCGTTAATAATAAGTCTTGAAATCACATAGGATTAGTACTTTTAACTTTGTTCTTCAAAGTTTTTTTGGTTATTTTAAATTTTTGCATTTTCACATGAATTCCAGAATCAGTATGACAATTTCATAATAAAATCTGCTAAATTATAAGTGATTTTTTCTGCAATACCAATCTCAATGTTCCCATCCCACTTTAAAACTTCCTCTATGCCAGTGTAACTTGCTTTCCAGATTGTGTTACCTGATCTAAGTGTTCTGTGGTGTTCTGCCCCCTTCCACCTTCCTAGACTCTCCCTTCTCGGTCCCATCTCTGTTCTGTAGACCCTCTGATCTCCTTGGCTGCTGTGAGTCCTCTGACCCCAGGGCTTTTCCATGCACACCAGCTCCTCTACCTGCCTGTCTTCTGCCTTCTTGACTCCATGTGCCTCTCTCTCAGCACCAGGGCCTTCTCATGGGTGCTCTTCCAGACACACCCTGCCTTCCAACTACATCAGCTCCTCCTGGTGAACATGTTCTAGCTTCCAAAGTTTATCTTCATGATACTACAGGATCAAGTCATATGTGTGAATATTTGATGATTTTAGGTGTATTTTCTCACAGGTGACTATAAAGGATATATGAGGATATCGTCCATTTAATATTTTAGTACTTCAGCAAAAATTCTCTATGCCATAGGTGCTTGATAAATGTTGTCAAATGATCAAACTAATGAAGTAGAAGTTGTTGAATGCTCCTGCTTTCAGTTCATAACAAGGCGAGTGACCAACTTCAGCCAGGTCTTAGTTTGAGGACAAGGAGACTAGGAAAGACACAGTTTGGACAGAGGAAACCACAGCAGGTTTCCTGACTCTGCCCCTGTCTCAGCAGTCATCTCTGTAGGGTCTTGTCTTGAGGAAATCATCTTTAAATAATACATTTGTTTGCAACAGTTCATGCATTTCCATTCTGTTTCTGTTCATTGCCTTGAAATGGACCCAGGGGAGAAGCTGAGCAGAAAGGGGGGAAAATTAAGTTATTGTTTGGAAATGTTGTCTTCCTGCTTTCATTCAAGCAGTACTCTATGCATAACCGAAGCTCTTTTTGCTTCATTTCATTTTCCACAAGCTTGAAATGAGGCGAAAGAAGTTAGATGGGCCAATGATGACACAAGGCCTTATAATCATTTTGGAAAATCAAACTCAATCCTGTAAGTTCTGAACTAAGCAGAAAAGAACCATTGCTGCCAGCACCCTGCAGGAATCATGGATGCTCCTCCCTGTGCATCCTCCACCTCTCCTCTTCCCTTCCTCCTCACATTTCCTCTTCACTGCCCCCAGGAACCAAAAACCCAAGTGAGATCTCAGATCTGTATTCTCACTAAGACATTTGAATAATCAAATGTCTTTACCTCTCTGGGCTCTTTGCGCCTCAATTATTCCATTTTGGAGACTGGAGAAGGTGATTCAGTCTCAGGAGCTGTCTCCTGTGTGAGCACAAGGACCTGAATTCTGATGCCCAAAAGACAGTAGTGGTGGGTGCAGTGTGTAATCGAACACTGGGCAGCAAGTGAGTGGTGCAGAAAGAGACAGGCAGAGTCCTGAAATATATTGGCCGGCCAGCGAGCCTAGCCAATCAGTGAACTTATGGTTCTGTGACCAATCCTGTCTTAAAACATAAAAAGGTGGAGAGTGATTAAGCAAGATACCTCAAGGTAACCTCTGGCCTCCACATGCACTCTCACACAGTAACAAGTACATATATCATAACACACACACACGTATTCATTTTTCTAGCTATCTTTCAAGGGTGTCGTAAAACTTAATAAAATAAAATATAAGCTATATAGACCCAATATGATGTGCCAGAAACCATACTGATTGCATGATAATCAAAACAGCCTTTTCTTGTATTTGTTTTCTCATTTTATAAGGTAGGAAACAAGCTCAGAGAAGCAAAGTTCTCAGACTTCTCAAAATTGTGAGGCATCTTGAATACCAAGCTTGGAACCAGACCATCCTAAGGACAATGTCTGAAAGACTAAACAGGGAAATGACAAGGTCACACCAAGGTTTGGAAAGATCTTGCTGGCACCCATGTGTGATCTGATTTGGAGGGGAAAAGCTGTGGGCCCAAAAAATGGAAAGAGCCGAATAGTAATAAAGAGAGCTTCAACATTTTGGAAGCACTTTTATATCCTTTTATTATTTGACTCTCATAAGCACTATGCCAGGGAAGGAAGAAGAAGATATTATTAACAGAATGATTGTTGCCAGGTTTGAATATGTGATCTCCATCCAAAGTAGCATGAATTCTTTGCTTTTGTCTCCTAGTTTGAGATTGCTAACCATGGTTCCAGACCTAGAACTCTGGGTTTCTAGTGTCCACCTTTCATAGAATCCTTTAGTAGTTTGATAGTGGACAATTGGGTTGCATTGCTGCTGACCATGTGATGTTGACCCCCATCAGCCTACCAGATTAAGATGGCTAGGGTGTTTTCACCCATTGTAAATCTCTCATGTCTCTCTACCCTCTCTTCCTACTTTACCCAAGTTGCATGGACTCTGCATGGGCACCTACTGTCCATGTGCCATGGAGGAAAATGAGGGAGGAAAACATAAGCTCTTCTTGGTGAAGTGAACCAGATGGCTTAGTTACAAAAGGTTAAAATCAACTTGCTTGATTGATTATGAATTTTAAGCAGTTTTTCTTCAGTGCAATCAGGTTTTTCCCATCGTCATCACTCATTAGGGAAAGATTTCCATTCCAGCAGTGATTGGCTTCCCAGCATTTGCATTTTGCATTCTACACACTAAGCACCTTTCTGCCGGAATTATGAGCTGCTTCTTTTCGGCTGGCCCCTACCGTGCATTCCCTGCTGGCCTCATGTCCCTTGCTGAAATAGCGAGAAGTGACCCTTGAGAAGAGTGCAGAAAGGTCATGGCTATATTGACCACTGGCTGGTCCACGTCTGACGGTCAGCAAGCCGGCCTTTGACAGGATGATGGAAGGGGTTGCCTTATGGCCTCTTTCTCTCCTCCTCTAATTGGCCTTTATGAATATTTAATGAAATCAAGATGGAATTCAATCAGAAGCTTTACCTGCTGCATCTTCAGGGAAGGAAGACGAAAAAGAAATGGTAGGATATTATTAGATTACCCTAACCAGAGGGTAGAGACAGAATGCCCTGAAACCTTTCAATACTTAGGTACTTAGGGCAAGAGCTACCTCAGCTGCCCAGGCAATCCTGCTAGGCAGAAGGAAATCAATTCTTTTTACCAATGGGATGCTGACAACTTCCAGGTACCATGTAGGTGGGTGGGTTCTGTCTGGAGAGGAAAGACTAGCGTGCTAAAGCACAAATCCTGGTAAAGATGCTGTCTTGAAATTTTTCCCTTCAGAAATCTTTCCTTTCCTACTAGAAATCTCCTTGTGACTAAAATAAATCCTTTTCTTACTCATTATTTGTTTCAGAAAATTTATACATATATAAAATCAAAAATAGAACTTGCTTGTAATCCTTCCCCAGAGATAAAGAATGTTAATATTTTCATATTTATGTATCTGTCCACTCCAGCCAGTCACTTACTCTCATAATCACAAAATAAGTGGTGTTTTGTAACCATCTTTTAATGAACATTATTATCATTCAGTATTCATCTATAACACAATGTGGTGGCTTTTCTATTTTGCCTTATTAATGCACCTGATACATTCAGATGATTCTTAATCATTAGGTTTCCATGTAGGCTCCCAAAGAGTCATTTGTGGTGACATGGAAGGATAGCATAAGAGCCCAGCCCTAGCATCAAATAGATGTGAATCCCAACTCAAATGCTTTAACCTGAGCTGTGTGTTCTTGGTGAGATTAATATAATATAATTCTTCAAATTTCCAAGCTTTTATCTTAAAAGAAAGCTTGTTTTGAAGATTGATTAAGTAACTACAAAAGCACCTAGTGCAGGTCTGATACAAAGTAAAGTGTTCCATTTCTGGCAACCACTAATGCTGTCATTGATAATAATGCTTTGATAAATTTTCTTGTAGCTAAATAGTTACGTATCATTAGGCTAATTTTATTGAAGTGGAATTACTGGGTCAGAAGATTTTTCACATTTTTTGAAGTCAACTAAAATGCTTTAAAGCTCCTCGAACATTTCTTTCTCAGAACAGCTGCTGAATCTTGACTCAGGGTTAGGGTTCTCTCCTGGGTGGCACACTGTGAAACTTAGGAAATATTTTTTTTCCTCTTGAACCTAAATTTAAATGAGTTGTGGTGGATGTCTTAGCATTTGGGGTTACTATAACTGTAATAAAATACCATAGACTCCATAGCTAATAAATGGCAGAAATGTACTTATTACTGCTCTAGGTTTGCTATGTCAGATCACAGTGCCAGCATAGGTGAGTCCTGGTCTTCACCCTTCCCTGGGTAATAGATGGCTGGTTTCCCAGTGTGTACTCATAGAACACGAAGAAAGGTGGTTGACTCTATGTGGCCCTTTTCCTAAGAACACTGCTCCTACACATGCAGACCCCTCTGTGACCTACACAATTACTTCTCCAAGGTTGCTGTTGCTAATGCCTTCACATTGTAGGGTAGGATTTCAACACCTGAATGGGGGATGGAGCACAAATAGTCTATCCATAGTAGTGTTTCACCACACACATGTTAGGTTAGCTGATTCTTCCCCCTATACTTCCAGTGACTCTTTCCTGGTCTAAGCTACCCAATAGAATAGGCATATCTACAGCCAGCTAAGCTCCAGCTGTGGGGGAAATAGGTGCTCATTAAGTTTAGGCTTTATATTTCCTAGTGATGGTCTCATAAATGTTTAGCAGAAATTTTAGATGACAAGTAAGACCCAGAAAGCTTCCTCTTTTGATATGTATGTGTGTGTGTGCACACATGCATATTTTGAAGGTGTAGAGTGTAGGTTGATGTCTACTCTTCCAGGTGACATGTAGAAGTCCTAGCCCTCCGACTTTTGAATGACTCTAATTAATAAACATCATATTTGCAAGATATTTGTAAATCAAGCTAAGGTTTGCTAAATCAAGCTAAGCTGAATTGAGCTATCCTAACACACTGAGTTAGGGTAGACCTAAACTCAACAACTTATTGTCCCTGTAAGAGGTGATGTAAAGATACAGGACACATAGAGACCTACTAAGAATCTCATATGAAAAAGGAGGCAGATATGGAATAATGCTTCCATAAACTAGGAAAAATCCAAGGATTTCAATAAAACCTAAAACTAGAATAGGCAGGTGGATTTTTTTTTCTAGAGCCTTCAAGGGGAGCATGCTGGCACCTTGATTTCAGATGTCTAAATTCCTAGGACCCTGAATAAAATGCCTTTCTGTTGTTTTGAGTTACATATTTAATAATAATTTATTATGGCTGTGCTAGAACTATTATAATTTTCATTTATATTCTTCCTGCATTAAATCACAACCTGTTAATTATTAGGGTCATTTCTGGGATGGTATAGTTTGACAAGTTTAGGGCTGTGGTTCTGACTGTACTAGCTAAATGCCACTTATCGTTACGTGAGCACCATAGACAGGGAAAGCTTTGAGCCAAGCAGGGATTAGAGTGATAGTTGTTGTGTCTATACTAGAAAACCCCTGATCCTAGCCACCAAATCTCTACTTCAACAGAAAATTTCTCCCTCTCTACTGGGCAAGTCAATAAACTGCTTCTCAGTCATTATTGTGGCTCCTGAGCCTCTGTTTTCCAAAGATCTGAGACTTTCACATAGTATCAAGGTATTCATCGGTCACGATCAGTTGATTACAGTCACACAACCATTATTGCTTTGACCATGCACTCCTATCCCATGCACTTGCACACGTCATAATCTTTGACAAATCTACCAGACTTATAATCCTATGTTCTACCTACCTAAACTCCTATCCTGGAATGCTGCTGTGGAGAAGAATAGAGATGAGAGGCTCATCAGCTCTCTGCTTAAGTGACCAGCACCCTACATCTGGGCCTAAGGATCATCTTCTTTCCTCCTCTTTTTCTCCTTAAGGATGTTCCCAGTCTCTTAAGTGGAGCTTGGCTATCATAAAATACAAGACAACCGTTGCTTTTCAACCGTTTTTGATTTCTTGCCTGCAATAAACCTTAGGGGAAAAAAACAATAGTAGTTTAATTATTATGAGTAGCAAGAGATGAAGGGGAAAGTGTAAGATTATATGCATAATGTCTTCAATAAGTTGTTTGTCTATACTTGTCCTTTTTAAAACAATATATTATTTAATCAACATAGTCCTACAAACCTAAAAGAATTTGCATGTGTGAAAACTGAGACTCATAAAAATCTTATCAGTAAAGGGGTTCTGGAAGAGGAGAAAAGGAGGCTTAACCCCTTCTCCACCTGTGTTCTGGGTATGAGGAGACAGAGCTGCCTGCTCACCTTGAAGAATGAGCTGATGATGGGGTGGAGATAAGACATATCCTGGGCAGGAAAGCAGGAATGAACTTGATTTCACCTGCAGTCCTGCATTCCAGCTGTTATCATACATGAACATATGCATCAACACCTACAGTCTAATTACAGCTATACTTGCATACAACTTGACCATGATCTTTAGGTAAGATCACAATGTCAAGGTCACTAAAAGGTTTTCCTTCATAATTTTCTCAGAGTTTTTCTTAGTTCTACTACAAGGTTAGAGGACTTTCCTCATACTCCAAGATACGAGAAAGGGCTCCTATTATATTGGCTTTCACTAAGGATTAGTTAATGTGGTATGCGAGTTGGGAGGCCTGGATTTGAGCCCTTGTTCTGCTGACCTTTCCCCTTTCATATAAAGTAAAGGAATTCAACTCATTAGCCCATAAGACCTTTCTAAGCCCTATATGGATTTATTAAATAGCTGGTCTGGGCTCTAAAGATGGCATACTTCATAATTTCCTATCAACTTTCTTCTGGTGTTAGGAATCCACTATAATGAGACAGGCTGAAAGCCTCATAAGATCTTTCTGGGCTCATATAGTCTGACAGCTTAGGAACAATTTATTTTTCTCAGCTTTAATCCAAATACAGTTTTCTAATATTTTCCAATAAGCTCTGGCCTATCTTTCTCACACAGTTTATTGCTATCAGAAAGAATTTCCCCTCCTATCTGTACCCCTCCCTTCCCACCTTTTTTCTTTATTCCTGCTGGCAATAATTATAAGTTGTAAAGCCCACAAAAAAGAGGATATTAAATAGACTGTATATGATTAGAGATAATGTCACAGGCGTGCGTCCGAAACCTGCCATCTGGCTAATGTGTGTTTTCCTCTCTGTGACACTGAACACAGTCATTATACCGTGGAGGGAGCAGGGCTAAGAAATGATGTTAGACATATTTACATTTTTAAAATGTCTTCCTTTGTGCTGCGGCAGTGTCCTGAGCTCTTTAAACTTGATATGAGCAAGGAGTGTATCACATTTCTGAGATTCCTGATGGCATGAACTTTACAAATGTACTTTTCTCTTTGGCTGTTTGATTCCCTGGGTCTTCTTTGCTGAAATGTGAAGGATTAATAAGATCTAGAAATAAACTAAGCTCCTAGCTTGAGTTACAAACATTGTCAGAGACCAAAACTCTAGTCCTCTAGAAGAAAGCCAACAAGAATAGCCCTTCTTCTGTTCCTGTAAAAGCATTTAATTCACTCCTCTTGCAAGTGCTTATTGAGTACTCACTGTGTGGGACACTGTTTCCTGTGCTGAAGGATAAAGGAGAAAACATAAAACACATGACCTCAAAGAGCTCAGAGTCTACAGGAGGGGTGTGTTCAGAAGAAAAACAAATGAAGCATTTCTTCTGCTATGTGATAAGGTGACTGTTGCATTTCGCATCCAAACCAAGACACATCTGAGGGTATACGAAAAGCCTGCTCATGAATGTACAAGGAATTAACCAGAACAGTATTAACCAGAACAACAGTAACACTGGGGGGCTGGGAGAAAATAAGGCAATTAGGAAGAGGAAGGAGTGTGACTAGGAAATAAGCAGGGGGTGCGAGGAAAGGAGTGAACTGAAATTTTAAATAGAATCATCAGGAAAGCATCACTGTGGAGGAAGTAAAGGAGATGTGGCCACCAGGGAAGTGCAGTGGACATTAGAATAAATCATACCGGTGTTTTACAGAGGCAGAAGCCGGTGGCTGCTGTAAGATGATGGCCAGGGAGAACAGAAGATGAGGACAGTGGAGTTATGATACCTCAGATCATGGGCTTTCAAACATTATACAGGTTTTGGCTCCCACTGTAGTCAGATTAGAGCCCTCTTCGTGTATTCAGGGGGTCTAACAGTGGACTGAGAATCCTATAAACAATAAAAAAATCATTCTCATAGTTTTAAAGACAGGTAAAGTCCCAGACAAAAGTGCCCGTGATTTTGTATGTGGCAATGGCCTACTTTCTTCATAGATTAGCATCCTATCTCCCCATCCTTTCATGGAAGAAGAGATTTACTAGCTCTCTTTTGGTCCCTTTTATAAGGCTACTCTTCCAACTATAGTACCTCTGCCCTAATGAAATAATCACTTCCCAAAGGTCCTAGTTCCTAATGCTGACATATTTGTGTTTTGGGGGAGAACCCAAGGACTCGAAGCACAGTGGGAGCCATGATGGAGTTCTCTTGGGTCATTTGACTATCCTTGCTCTAACTGTGTAGTTGAAAAGAATCGGAAGATGGTAGTGCACGGCAAGTGCTGAAACAGAGATATTTAAAGGCTATTGTGATGGACCAGGTGAGAAGGTGTGGAGATTGGTAATAGAGTGCCCCAGGGAGGGGGTAAGCGAGTAGAGTTTGAGTAAATTCTGTAGATAAACCAATCTGATTTGATAGATCATTCACAATGAGCCTTGGACAAAAGAATACTGCCAAAGATGGCGGGGTTTGGGGAGATGGTCTAGTGGGTAAAATCTTCATGTAAGCATAAGGAACTGATTCTTGATTCCTTGTCAACCACGTAATTGTCAGGTAGGGGTGGCAAACTGCCCGCAATTCCAATGTTTGGAAGACAGAAAGAAGGGACTCTAGGAGAAAGCTGGCTTGCTACACTAGACATACCCAAAAGTCCTCAGTTCACTGGAGAGAACCTGCCTCTATGAATAAGATGGAGTGCGATGGGGAAGATTCAGGATGTCAGCTTATGGCCTCACATGAACATGCACACCTGTGTATCTACGCACACACACACACACACACACACACACACACATGCATATATATACATACATACATATATAATCCCACACATCCATGGGCACAACATAAATACATGAAGAAAAGTAAAAAAGAAATACCTTCCAACCTTTTGTCCCGAGCTATGTAGATGATGGAATTATATTTTACTTACCTGACAAGAAAGAGATTGTATTTAAAACTGATTTGGAGATAATTAAGAATTTGATTTTGGAATGCTAGACATCAGGTATAAGCCAGGCATTATAGCAGATGCCTATAATCATGTAACGTAGAAGGCTGAGACAGGAAGATCACAAACTCAAGGCCAGCCATGTATGTCAATATCCTGTCTCAGAAAGTATGTGTGTGTGTGTGTGTGTGTGTGTGTGTGTGTCCAGTTAAATTTGCTTGAAAATGCAATGACTATAAAGTTTAAATTTTGGAAAAAGGCCACTGCTAGAGATGGAAGTTTTGAAGTCTGTTACCATTTAGGAAATATTTAAAAGCATACAATTAAAGGATCTCATTTAAGGAGCAAGTCTAGATGGTAAAGAAGAGAGTTCTAAGGACTGTGTCCTGGCTCAATCCAGGGCTTAAAAGTCCAGAGAAAGAACAAGCAGAGAGGGAAAGAAGAGGAGAGAATATCTAGAAGAATGTGGTATCCTTGAAGTCACACTATCACAAAAACAGATCAAATGCTGACCCTCTGTCAGGTATGATAAGGACCGAGCGATGACTGTTGCTCTAAACACACAGGCAATGGAGACCTAGAGAAGAGTAAACAGGGCAAAGACAAGGGCCAGCAGGAGCGTGCTGAGGATGAAAGGGGTGAGGAGGAATCAATGATAGTTATACAGACAGCTGTTTTAAGGAAAGAGGAAAAATGATGTGACAAGATGAAGGGGAAGGAAATACATTTTTCTTGTTTTTATTTATTCGAAGAATTAACACATTTTTAAACTGGCAAGAATGGTCTTACCAAAGTGAAAGTTAGATGATGCACAAAACCAGACCAATATCAATAGAATGACATCTTTGAATGGGTGAGAGAGGTAGAGATCTAACTAGCACCCTGGAAGGTGGCCTTTGATAGGACCAGGAAATGTGACCTGTGAAAACATGAAATATAATAGACTGTGTGAATACAGATACAAATCAGAGGATGAATGCTGGTGGGCATGAATGCTCTCCAGAACGTTCTCCTCTAAGCAGAGAGGAGGATCCTGTCCGTATTCCGGGGGTGTCTATTGAGACAAGTTTGGGGAAGTTAGGAGGTCAGTACATCTGCTGGTCACACATCCACCAAGCACCTGCTCAACCAGGCTCTGTGCTTCATACTAACACTTAAAATTCTGGACATAGCCCAACAGAACCCAATATGACATGTGCTTAAGGTTTATGTACAGAAAATAGGAGTAATGACCTCAATCTGAGAGCATCCAGGAATACTTTAGAGAAGAGGAAAATACTGAGCTAGATCTTAAATAGTAAGAATGGATACTTAACCCATGAATAAAAGGAAAGACATACAGGACTCAGGAAACCCACTAGAAGGAAGGGCTCAGAAGAATGAAAAGAATTCCTCAGAGTTTTTGGAACTTGACAACCTTATCTGACAAACAGGACTCACGTTGGGAAAGCAGCTCGTGCCAATCAAGGATGGCCTGTGGCTACTGAACCAAATGTTTGGACAAGACCGATTTTAAATTTGGACACCAGGGTAAGGCATTTGGGCAGGGAGGTCTACAAAGCTCTTAGATAGAGACATATGTCTAACTAAACAGAGGTTTGTACAAAGTTGAGCTGGCAAGTTAGTCCTTGGCAGGAAGAGCATACAGAGAGAAAGACTACAGGAGCAAAGTTTGTGCAGAGGGCAGGACAGTGGGTTTTACAAATGAAGGAGGCACCGTGCAAGATGCTCAGCAGTCTGCCTTGGCCATCTGAGGACACTTTTCTCCCTGGGTTGGGAAGTAGCTCCCCATGCAGAAAGCACTGCCGCTTTAGTGCTTTTAATAAAAATGGAAAATACGTGTTTGTGTGATGCTTTTAATCATTTTGGAATTGTAAAGAGCTCTGGGCTTTGGAGGCCAGGACGGCCCTGGTGTGAACATAAATTAGCCTAACTGAGTAGCTTGTGCTGTTTATGGGCACTATTTGCTGTAAATTTGGTTCTGATGCTGGAACTGTTTGTCATCCTTGCATCCTTCATCCTTGGTGTGCCTTCTTCTGAAATCTGTGAGCATTGCTTTGGGCTCTGGCTTTTAGTTTAGAGGATCAGGGACTCCAGGAGTCATTAGCAAGATCTCACCCCAGTCATTAGTTTGTTCACTCATTCCTCAGAGGACTGACACCTTACCTTATGCCAGTCACTTGGAACACAGAGAGGACAGAGGCCTTTCAGCAGCCCACAGTTACATATGCTGGTAATCTCCACAAAAGTAGGCAGTGCTGGTTGGAGCCACAGTAAAAGTAGTGGTCACTTCTCCCTGGAGCTTCTGGAGGAGTTGTTTAACAAGTCTTACTTTCCCTGTAGACTGCATGGCTCCTGTGACCTTGCTTGGAAGTTTTGAAAATCAGTGTCACACACCAATAAAGTTCTGAGCCAAAGCATTGGATATAGGACAGTATGCTGCCTCTTCCTCCTGGCTGTGAGGTGCTCTTCAGAAAGATAAATGCTCTCTCTGAACCACCTACAAAAGGAAACTTGTAACACTGTCCCCATGGAGTGCTGACCATAGGTATGTGAAACACCTAATAGGTCACCCTACAAATGCCTGCTCCATCTCCTCTTTTCTGTGTTTGCCTTTTTAGTGGAGATAGTCTGCACCAAGCCCTTCTTCCTCTCTATAAGCAATCTTTTCTCATGGACTAGGACATCTATTAGCAAGATTTCACCTTCCCTAAACTCTTGGAGGCTTCTAGTTGCTGCAAGAATGCAAGATCGACTCCTAAATAGGGAATAAAAGAACCTTATGGCATTATATAGGGCTATCTCCCACCCATCACCTTGTCTTCCATACTACAGCCAGACTGGAGTATTCTCTTCACAGGTGCGCACCCACTTCCCTATCTCTGAGGCACTGCCCATGCAGAAGCCTCTATAAGAATGGCTAAGGTCTCCTTCCTTCTTTTCCATCTCTAGTAGTCCTGTTTATCCTGTAAGAAATAATATTAAGGCATCCTTCCTAGGAAACTCCCCGATGATGCCCTCAGTTGAATTTACTACTTTCATCTGTAAGATGCCAGTTCTCCTTGGATGTCACACTTGTCTACTGACTTCACCATCTTAAAATAGCTCCAAACTTCCTGAAACCAAATAGTAAAACTGGAATCTGATATGTTGATGCCTGAAAGAATCCTTGGCTGGCTGAGCTCCTTGAAGATACTCCCAGAAAAATGTGAGGCTGACAACAGGCTTTAGAACATTGTCATTCTGTTATTACACATGAACCCTTAAGGGAAGATATACAGTGACAGTCAGGAAGTAGTAGGGACAGGCATCCAGGTACGCTTCCATCATGAACTGTGACTCACCCAACATCACTACCTGGGTGGGGGTGCTCTGAAGGCCAGCTCGATCAAAGTCAGCAAACCACGGCCTGCTGGCCAAATCAGTCTCTTTCTTTATATCCCATGGGTAAATGTGGTTCGTTTCTTTTTTCTATTGTCTATTTTTAAAAAAGTAGAAAAATAACACCTTGCAGGAACACAGAGCCCACACTCAGAAGGAGCATGTCCTAGGGATTCACCGCACCATGGTGTCTGTCTAAAACTCTTAGTAACTTATCTTTGTGTTTACATTTTTAAAGACAAGCCAGATGGGACAATAAAACAAAACTGGCCTCTTGGCTCATGTTTAGGTCCACCTCCTACTGCCTCAAGACCTCCTCAGACAGGGTTGTTGGCCACCTGCTCCTTCACATCCTAGTGTTTCCCATGCCTGTTGAGACACACACAGATAGGCTTGCAGTCAGTGTGGAGCAGATAACCTGGCAAGGGCAAGCCTCTGCCCAACCCACGCAGGTGCCTAACCCCTTCTCTGACTTCAAGGTAGCTGTTGGGTCTGCAGTTTAAAGTAAGTCAAGTGATCAGGAAACTTTTTCTCTAAATGACAACGGAGTCCATTTAGAGACTTTTCAGCCTAGATAATCTCTGCCATGACTATTTGGCTCTCACTTTAAAACTAGTACATAAACAAATGAATGTGTCTATGCTCCAACAAAAATTTATGGGCACTGAAGCTTCTATTTCAGGTAAGTTTCTCATATCAAAAGCACTACTTTTCTGTTCTTTTCTAGGTGTGTGTGTGTGTGATCTATATCTGACTATAGACTATACAGAAATAGCCAGGTAGTTTTGGATTACTGACTTCAGTCTTTCTCTCTCTCTCTCTCTCTCTCTCTCTCTCTCTCTCTCTCTCTCTC
>LOEQ01002255.1:221271-258166 GCA_001685075.1 Bramus lutescens | reverse complement strand
CAGACAGACAGACAGACAGACAGACAGACAGACAGACAGACAGACAGACCAGGGAAGAGACAAGAGGAAGAAGAGAGGCAAGAGAAGCAAGAGACATAGGAGAGGAGCAAGAGGCAAGAGCTGTGTCTGGTGGGAACCTTTAAGGGGTGCACATGTTGCCTCGCTGATGCTGGAAAGGCACCTGACAACAGGTGATGATGTAACTTAACTGCTCTGGTGGCAGAGACAGGCTGCTGCCTTAGCAGAAACTAACAGAAGTTACGTCAGGCCTGTCATGATTAAATGCTGGGGGCCAGCCAAGCTTGCTAGTGACACTCAAAATGCCAATGCTTAGGGGATAGAAGCAAGAGGATCGCAAGTTCAGGGTCAGTTTGTGATACAGAACAAGACTCTGTCTGCAAAGAAAAATACAAAAAAATTACGATGTTAAGGGCTCATGGAAGCTGAAGAGATGAAAACATTGAGAACGTTCTCCAAAGAAATAGAAATGCATGACTACAGAAGCTGCAGAAGTAATCACCTCTTCTGACATCCCTCAGTTTCTAACTCTAACCTCATGTGTGTGTGCCCAAGTCACACTGTACGAACGCTCTTTCTCAAACACAGCAACCTCTCCCCTTAGAGTAATTGCATTGACAGTATCTGCCTGGAATTTCCCTCCTCCTCCTTCTCTTCCTGCACCTCACCTTCTTCTTGTCTCCAAAGCTTCGCTTGAATGCCACCTTACCAGTAAGGTCCATTCTGATCACTGTCTTTAAAGTTGCAGCCCATGTCCTCTTCCGTGTTGTAATATGGCTCTGAGCAACAGTTCACTTAACGAGTCTGGCTGCGACCCTCTGAAAGTCAAGCTGATGAAGAACGGGCACCAAAGCATTGGGTTTTCATGTTTCCCCATTGCCGGGATGGAAGAGATAGCTTGGTGTTCTGGAATGTGTGTGTACAAACAACACAGTTTCTGGTGAACACCTGTATTCTCTTGATGAGTGCCCAAGCAAGCCCTGGGTAGGAACCCTGGACACTGAGTCTTCAATAGACCTCACTAGTAGAAAACACTGTACACTGGTTGCTACAAAGTGTTGCTAGGGAACTGTGCCCTATGTGACCTCACTAGGAGCAGACTCTTAGAATGTGTGCCGGGTCTTGTTGGGAAGCAACCCCTTATACCTTTTCTCCTTACTCACCTTGCTCTGATGAATCCACTGTGTCTTCCTAGTTAATCACTGAGACTACAAACGGTCTTGAGGACCCTGTTACACTAGTCTACTGTACAACTCACTGAAGAATTACTCTTACTCTCTATCATCTCTTGAAAGCCACATGAAGGTTGGAAGTTGATTTTGTTCACCAGTAGATTATACAAGCCTATGAAACTATCTACCATACAATAGGTGTTCAATGTCATTACATCTATATATTTAATAGATATAAAATCTTTCAATTACTTCAAGGAAATCAGTGAACTTCGTAGAAAAACCTTCACCATTGAATGCTGAGGATTCAACATCCTTGTTAATGAGATCAATGAACTATGAAAATGCCTGAATTTAATAAAGTAGATCAAAATATATGCATTTCATCTGGGTAAAGATACTTTCAAATACTCTGAGAATTAAGTGTGATATGATACTGAAAATTTGGGGTATATACTTGTATATACTCTAGTATATGCAAGCCCTTGATGAAAAAAAGGAGCTTTTCATTTTTTCAAAATCAGACTTGGGGGTGTCTCCTAAAGCCAGGCTTTTGAAGCTGTGTAGTCTTCTGAACCAAGTTAATCTATTGTGAGTCTCACAGACCTCTTTAAAACAAAAAAACATGGAAAGTTAGACAAATTTGTACAGGAAGAAACTGGAAAAGGCCTATTCTGAGAACAAAGCCAAGCTAGTCCCCAAATATGTGCAGACAGATGTAGGGAGGAGTGAGAAGGGATTTTTATTGATGGTAGCTGAATCCTCTAGGAATCCAAAAGAAACTATGTGGAAAGTGCCCTGATGTCAGCAACATCTCAACAGAGAAAACGATTCGTCAAAATCAAGTCCTCATTTTAGGCTACTTTATCTTCAACTGGGGAGACAGCTCACACCAGAACACCTGCCTGGCACCAGTAAGCCCCTTTGATCCCTAGAACCACAAAATAAATAAATAAATAAATAAATAAATAAATAAACAAATAAAATATATTTTTTCTGGGAGCCCAGAACCTGGGCAATATATTCATTTTGGCAAGAAACTTGGCCACTTGCAGTCGTAAGGGTCACAAAACAAAAATTTATGCTGAGTCCTTTAAAGAAGTTTATCAGTGGGTTCTGTCATGGGGAACAGTAATTCAATAAAAGCTTATGAAATCAGTAAGCATACTGGGCAGTGTTCAGTTCATGTCAGCAAAATGGACAAATATTTAGAAGATACTGGGCTTTACACTAATGATGGCCCTGGTACAAGCCATGCATGCCTTCACCATTTTCTGTAGTCAGCCCAGACCTTTACGGGATCTGGGGGTGTAAGGAGGTAGTCTCTCTGTCAGTGAACTGAAAGAGGAGAATTCAGCTTCGAAAGAAATATTTCTGCTGGTTTTTAACAAATCCAACTGTGATGTGACTGTTTTAAATGTAAAAATAGATGCTAAGTTTTTCTTTAATGTTTGTCGGTTTCATCGAGTTACTTAGCAACAGTTTATTCTCTGAACCACTCTAGCTCTCCCTTCACCCTACCGGAGTGGGGAAGACTGCAAAGGTAGGGAGACGGAGGGGACAGGTAGGAGGAGAGTGAGGGAGACCTTTCTTTCTCCTTTGAAACATGTAGGGATCCTTGAATTATTTTAATGAAAAGTTCTCTATGGGCCAATCTGAATGGGATTTTAACATCTATAAGCATTATGAGACTGTTTAGAAAAAAATCTGTGTAGGGACTGTATAGAAGACAAAGTAGAAAGAGCACTGGCTGTTCTTCCAGAGGACCCAGGTTCAATACCCAGTACCCACTTGGTAGCTCACAATTGTAACTCCAGACCCAGATGCCCTTTTCTGATCTCTTTAGAGACAAGGCACATGGTATACAGACATACATGCAGACAAAACATCCATGCACATTACATAAATAAAAAAATTTTAAGCATATGCATGTGGAAATATTCAAAGGTAGCAAACTCCAGAGAAAGAACATGAATGTTCATCACCAAACCACCAGTCTGCATGTGGGAGCTGCTAACACATCACATGATCCCAATAAGTTCAAGAAAAGACAGAGGTATTTCTGGGTACAGAGAGTGGAGTTCTAAATTCTTTATGCACGGATTTATTAACATGCATCTCTAGAAGGTGTCCCTGGAACTACATCATCCCATACAATGTTAAAGAATTTTATCAATGGATTCTTCCGTAAAGAATGCATTGAGGTGCTTCTCCTCTCCACGTCTATAAAACCATCTCCTCAGGCAGAACTGTGCATAATTCAGTGCTAATGTAGATCCATGAATAGATCAAGGACTACAGGCAGAACAAGTCTACCTCAGATCCCAACATGAGCCATCATTACTTGACCATAGTATGTAAATTTATTTTTCTACTCAACAGGTTAATAAATAGTATTCATACTTTCTTTATTACTGTGTTGAGAAAGGACATAATCTCAGGTTCCATCAGTGTCCAACAATCTCACATTTACAGCATGGTTTAGGGTGTATGAACAACTTTGTATTGTCACTGCCTTCATAAATGAGTAGATGGTTATGGATATGAAAATACAAAAGATAGAAACATCCTGAAATCAACAAATATTTGTTGCTTGCCTACTGTATATAAATGGGCAACTTAAAACCTACACTGACAAATAGGCATGAAGAAAGGAAACAGTTGAAAGCTAAAGATTCAAAATCACAGTGTGTTCAGTGAGGAAATGATTATTTTGCTATTGCGTAAAAACGTGAAGAGAGAGGCTAGAGATGGCTCAGTAGCTAAGAGCACTGACTCTGTAATCATGCAGACAGGATTTCCGGTCCCAGCATCCATGTTTTAAGTCAGGCAGCTCATTCAAGCCTGGAACACAGATATGAGGAGAACAGAGACAAGAAGATAGCTAGGATTTTATGGCTTTCAGTCTAGCCAAAAAAAAGGGAAAAAAAAAGTTCATGTTCAAGAAGAGACCCTGCCTCAAAGAAATAGGTGGAGTAATTAAATGACTTGGCATCCTTCTCTGACCTTCATGTGCATGCACAGGATGCATGCTTGCCCTAAAGTGCATGTGCACAGGTGTATGCATGTGTGTGTGTCTACATAAATATTTCTTTAAAATAAAAATTGAGGGGCTGAGGAGATGGCTTAGCAGTTAAAAGTACATATTGCTCTTCCAAAGGACCCAAGTGCTGTTCCCAGCCTCTAGGTCAGGTAGCTCCCAGCCACCTGCAGCAGCAGAGTCCCGGGGATCTGATATGCCCTACTGGCCTCCATAGGCACCTACAAACATAACCTATATTCACACATACATATAGGTGTTTAATTAAATAAGATCATTCAATCACTAAAACGAATAATTTTAAAGGCTGAAGTTGGCCAAGGCTAATGTGGTAGTTCTGCACCATAAAATTCCAGGACTACAAGAAATCCCTTTCAACTCCTCAGCCACCTAAATTGTGGCCTTAATTTCATAATCCAACATGACAGCAAAGTTCCAACTGCTCCATCTACCTTCCAGACAGCAAGGTAAGAGGTGAAATGTGTAACTAGGCTAAGTTTTAGAAAACTTTGGAGAAGTTTCCCAACAAAAGTGTTACTCTCTTATCCTCAGTAATATCTCAACCAGCACAGTGATAAGTCTCAAGGGAAGTTGGGACATACCTCTCCTTTTGCTACTGGTCACGGACTCTGCAGAATCCTTCTATTGGGAGACAAGAACACCTCATTTGCTACATCACTCTCCTGTTTCTTTCCCCAAACACACATTTCTGATCATGCTCTACCTGTTTTCCCCAGCCACTCTGCAGGAAGCAACATGGAGCAACTGTGAAAAGTGTGTGTGCAGTAGCCTGCCTGAATTGAATCTGGTCTTTAAAGTGTGCTCATCTGTGAATGGAAATAACAGTAGATGGATTAGGACTTGTGAGGATCAACTGGCCCGTACCTTTAAATCTCTTGCTACAGCGATGGGATGCAATGAGAAATAAGCTCAGTGGACATTGCTACTGCATTGACTCGGTCCTGGGGGTTTGGGAGCTTTAGGCTCAGTGGACATTACTAGTGCATTGACTTATTGACTTGGTCCAAGGGATTTGAGAGTGTTCTACATACAGATCTGTTATCTTTGCAACATTATGGGAGGCAGATAAGAAAAGGGAGTCAGTACAACAGTCTTCACAAAAGACTTGCTACCGTCCTAGTACCATCCATAAGGAAAATAGAGCAGAATTGACTTATAAAGAGTGGCAGACTTTCTAAAACAACACTCCCAATTCATATCATGTTAACTGTGTTAAATGGAAAATCTAAACACAAATCTCTCCCTAAACGTTCTCTGACAATGACTGGAAAAAGTTGACAATTCATCCCTGCTGTGGAGAAATAAGATCTAAGTAAGTAGGAAAAGTATTTAGGTTGAATGCATTTATTAAAGTCCTCTGACACAAAAGCTAAGACCTGAATTCAATATCCCTCTCCCAACTCTTCAGACAAAATCATGAAATCCATAATTACTAAAACAAGCTTCACATAAAAAATGGCTGCAGTCATTAATTCAACGACGAAAAGAATAGACAGGGAGACCGCACTCAGATTATTTTTCCTAACATATGTTCAAAATTGCTTTTAAGCTTCACTGACAATTATGGCATTGTTTAAAAAACCATCTGTCCCAGCCTTGTGCTGAAATATAGTGCTACTGGACTACACAGCCTCGTTTGCAATTTCCCAGGCTTCTAATGGTGGATTTAAGTTGGTTGGTTTTCTTCTTTTATCTTTTTTATAGCAATGAATGGCTATCTTACTTCCACTGTAGGAATTGCTCTTGTGAAACTCAGGATTAAAAAAAAAATGAACCAGCTGCTTTCTTCTTTTTCCAGACAGAACCGGTTATGCAGCAGGAAGTTCCCTGGCACAAGCCGTGGGGAAATATCACAGGACGAATAATTCATTTAGAAACATGTTAATTTTATTTTATCTATTAAATGCTATTTAGTCACAGTATTATGATAAACAACGAGAGATTCTTATTGAATCAGGGCAGAGGTAAGGAGGACAGAACAGACTGAATCGAAACAGGAAGAGCATGACCCAGAAGGTAGTTCCAGCTATCAATCAATTACTACCAAGCCATGACCATCTGAACATCTTTCCCTCCCTTGATAGCAGCATGAGATACATGTGTATGTGTTAACACCCTTGTGATGAGATGTGGTATCTTTGCTAGCCAAACTTCACAAAGTCAATTTCTCCCACATGCTTTGCCGTAGGAAGGATACTATTTTTAGAGATCTAGACTTTATCAGTAACTGGCAGTTCCTGTGGCGGAGACAATCCTTGGGGAGAGGGAAACAGCTGCTCAATAGAAGGAGGCTTCCGTCCTCATCAGAAGCAACTGGGGTTTCACAAACTTGACCGTGTCGTTGCCAAATGAACATAATACTAAGATGAAGCGTACTTAGAAAAGAGTGAAAGAAGTCAATTACTTATAGAAAGCTCTGTGATTTAGTCTAAGGGGGAAAATAAGACAAAAAGTGCATGTCAGTCTAATGAGATGTAGATAAAATATTTAAAATTGGCCCCAAAGTGTTCTGGTAGAATTATAATGAATAATCAAGGATTAAATTTCCCAGAAAACCTTTATCCCAAATTACAATGATTTTCTCTTCATACTTTGATACTTTATAAAAATTAAAGAGGCTTTTCCAATTTCTTTCTTAAAAAGACTTAATAACAAAGAATGTAAGGAAATGGTAGCTAAGCCTCAGAGGACTGAGTGTGGAAACCTAAACGGAAAACCCCCAAATTTACTGAAGGTAAATTGGAAAATCATGCTCCCTGTAAAAGAACTCGGAGCTTGAGAAGAAATTTTCTGTGAACCATGGGGATCTAATTCTCCAAAATGCCCGACTGTTTGATAAGTAGCTGCTGGCCCGTGCTGTTAGTCAGTGCCCTGGGTCTCTAAGGCAGACGGTCAACAAGGAATAAAAGACTAGTCTTCTGGAATACCCTAAAAAGTGTTCCTCTTCCATCGTTGCCAGCAAAGCCTTACTAAGCTTCCTCGAAATCTATGCAACCTCAGTTTACCCTATTAGCTTAAGTCTATTTTTCTCTTCAATCCAATAAAAAAGTCCATTTTGCCTATTTCATAACCTGTAAGTTAGAACACATGGTCCCCTCCCAATGAAGATGATCATTTGCATTCTCATGTGTGCCTTTGTGTGTACGTGCGTGTGCGTGCACGCACATCTCTCATCTGTTTTCTTTCACCCTCTTCCTCCTCTCTCTCTCTGTCTCTCTGATGCGTGTGTGTGTGTGTGTGCGCGTGTATGTGCAAGAGAAAGAAAGAGAAAGGAGAGAAAATGTGCATCATGGAACTGTCATTTATTTTGACTTTATAAGCTGCATGAGACTGAATTGTAACACTAAAATTCCAAGAGAAAAGAATGTCATTTTTGTCATTTTGGGAGGATGGGGGTGGAATTATAGCTAATGAAAATCACTGACAAAAGTCAAAGAAGATTCAGAACTTCTCAAAATTGCCACAAAATGACAGGAAAGCATAAACACTGGATTCTTTCAATAAATAGCTCGCCTTAGCTGGAGAGATTACAGAAGCGTGGCTACAGTGAGTTAACACACTGCCTCACCCAGAGGGGGCTGGCTGAGATGAAAGCTGGATCTGTAGCCACTAAAAAGCACCAGATATTAATCACCTCTTCTATCACTGTTTCATTGCTCATATCTGAAAGTGTTTAGTTCTACACAATAAAGCAATCTGTTCCCCTACTAGGAAACAGAGCGCCGGGGTAAGAGTCGGCAAAACTGGTCTAGTCTCACCGCCGTCACTGGCGCTATGTTCTTCGTAACCTTGACAACCCATGAAACTTAGGGTCTTGAGCTTCATTGCTCCTGTAGTTCATTAAAATAAAGTCTTGTAAAATGAAGAAGTGGCCGGTTGTGTGGTGAGAGTCTTCAGTCTCTAAACCAATTAGTGGTGACACCCTCAAGTAGGCAGAGTTGACATCTTCAACTACACGTTCTCCAGGGTAGATTCTAATTCGGGGTCTTGTCTATACTAATACGACTCTTCGGGTTGCCTATTTGTATATTAGTGAGACACGTGCAGTTTATAAGTAGGAAATTTCAGGTAAGGTCAATGACTTCTCCAAAATCCTGTGCAGTATCAGACAGCAGCTAAATGTCACAATTCCCATCTATTATTCCAAGTGAATAATGAAAACATTTTAATGATGAGCAGTTACAAGATACACCACTTAGTTTAGGTATCCCAGGCAAACTCAAAGTTCACAAGGTTTAGACTTTGGAATTTGAATTACAAGCAGAAATGTTAGTATTTACCCAGTTCCCATATTCCATAAAATAAATCAATTTTGAGTCCAATGAGTTGAATCTTTAAATTTTTTTTACTACTTACAACTAGGAAAGCCTCAAGCGAAGATGAATCTTATTAGAACAGTCTCCTTCTATCTTATGTTCTAGAAAATAATCATATTATTAACGTATAAAATTCCCTTATATTAAAATAACTATTATTAAAAGTGAAGTCTTAGATTGAAAATAAATCAGAAGTGACAAATTCCTAAGTAATTAGTGGTGTTCTAGCCATCATGTTGTAATGGTGTTTGTTTTGATTGATTATGAGAACTGTAATCAATAAAAGCTGTTGAGTTTAGTATGATTTGCATTACCCTATGCCAACTTATGAGCAAAATATTTCTCACTTAAGCTTAAGACATGCATTATTTATCTGCAAATAGGAATGAGAAGACACATGGTTTCAGTTTTTCTTCTTTAGCTTCCAAATATTTAAATGCCAAATTAAAAGACTTTCATTAATGCTTTCATTACTATATCATCCTTCCAGTATCCAGATATAGTCTTTAAAGTTTAGGAAGTACATAGATCTATTTCCAATTATGTGTGTGGGGTGGAGGTTATCTACATGTGATGCAGTACCCACTGAGGCCAAGAGAGGGCATCAGATTATCCAGAGTTGGAGTTACAGACGGTGTGGATGCCAGGAATTGAACTCAGGTGCTCTTTGAGAAAAGCAAGTTATGACCTCGAAAAGAGACCCCGGAATCTTTGCTGGAATAGAAGCCCCTGGACAAGGCGAACACCTGGCCTCACACAGACGTGTGTCTTGTAAACACAGAGAACGGAGACTATGATTGCTGTATTTCAAAATAGATTCACTTCAAACTTGCTTTAAAAACATTATAAATAAGCCGGGCAGTGGTGGCACATGCCTTTAATCCCAGCACTCAGGAGGGGTGAGGCAGATCGATCTCTATGAGTTCAAGACCAGCCTGGTAAACAGAATGAGGTCCAGGACAGACTCCAAAGCTAAATAGAGACACTTTGTCTAGAAAAACAAAAACAAAAACAAAAAACGAAAGAATATTCCAACAAAATCAAAACAAAAAAAATGTTAAAATCTTCTCAAATGTATCTGGCCTTCTCGGAAGCTGTTTTGTGTCTCTGTAGACATGATCTCAATAAAAAATAAAATTGCCCAGGCACTGTCCATTCTGACAGAAGCTTCCCAGGAATCACCATCTCTACATGCTGGGTTCAAAGAGGGACTTCATAATTATTTTTTTAAGACAAATTCAGGTGAGCACTGTCCCTGATTCACTCTCTTCTGTGGTTTTGTAGGACCAGGCAGTTGCAATGTGACCTTGAAAAGACAATCTGCCCCAAGCAAGCCAATTAAGAAGCCTCTTTTCACCGCAATATAATCAACTGGGCAGTTCACCTGTTGTTGCTTCCCCAGAACTTCAGATGAAGTGAAGCCGATCAGATTGGTAAGCAATTTTACAGAAGATGTGACTGAAAATAAGCAGCTTTATAAATAGGATAAAACATTAGTGGGAATCTTGACTATGATATCCCACTAGGAAAGGGAGGGGAACATCTCATGGATAGTGTCTTGCTTGACTTTTTTCTCCTTTTTAGCCTTTGGTGGAAACTAAATGGTGTGTTCTCAATCATTGCATTTATATAACAAGTTAGTCTAAAGAGGAATAAAAGGTAGAGCTCACAGAAAGCATTAGAAAATCCAGAAACGTTAAGCATGAAACCTTTTTATTCTTCAAGGGGAAAAAATGACTGATGTCTGTTCACCAGGTAGGCTGGAGTGGATATTGTCTGACGACCTAGTGATCTTTGCTTTTCTAAAAAGCCAGCCCTCAGTCCTGAATGCCCTCAAATCCTGAACATTGTGTAGGTCCTACTCCTGAGCTTTGCCTCTCGGTCAGTAGAACCCATCCTTATGAAAGAGGTTCCGTGTACTCTGCATCCTCCATCAACAGAAGTCATCCTTATGCTTATTACACATCCTTCCTCCTTAAGGCCCTTGTCCTGAGCTCTGTTCATCAGGCAATGGAACTCCTTCCTATTGTAAAGGTCACAGGTGCTTTGCCACTTTGCAAGGGAGTTTTGATGCAGCCATCCCTGAAGCTTTGATGTGATAATATTAAAGTGGAGACTTTTTCCCAAAATTTTATTGTGCCTAAATACATAAGAAAAATAAACCGGTTGCAAGGTCAATCTCTGGAAGTTGTCTGAGCTAAAGTGGGTCGCAAGGTCAGACTCTGAAAGTTTTGACCCAGTGCCTGCTAAAGTGGTGCTGAGCCCAAGCCGAGCCAATCATTTCCCTGCTGGCCATGATGCTTGAGAGGACTCTGACAAACAGGGTATCCAGAAATTAGTACCTTAAACCCTGGAGGAAAGCTTAAATCAGCAACTTCCCCCCCCATTACTGAATTCTCATAAAAGGAATGAAGAACACGCGAGAAAGGTAAACATTGAGTAGAGACAGCAAGACAAATCAGACACCAGGCTGCCTAGGGACTGCATGTGGTAAAATATAAAGATTGTTTTAAAAACACAAATTAAATGAAGACGTGAATGAGGGAATGAATTGCCTTATTTTGGTCCTTCAAAATTATGTGATGTCTGGGCAAGTAGGAAAGATAGAGAGAGAGAAAAAAAAATCTAGGAACAATTTTAGGTTCTCCAGGCCTTCCTTTCCTTGTAGGGAAGGTTTGTGCACCAGCCAGCTTATTCCTGTTCTTCTTCATGGCAGGCATCTACAAATACCCCGAGGATGCCAAAATCATTTCCTGGAGGACTTCCATTGTGTAATTACTCCCTGGGATCAGTGTCCCCACTGCTGGTGCACTTGGAGAGAAGACTGTGGGGATGTGGTGCTCTCAGAGCTCAGTGTCCCCTAAAGCTAGGTGATGCACAGTTCTGAGTCCTCCCTGAGCTGAAAATCACACTGATGAGTCCGAATGAAGGGGAACCTTCTCCTCTGTGTGATGTCAACCTGTCTTAATGAAACACTGGACTCTGAACTCGTGAAAACAACGTCTGCCCTACCTGATCTCCTCTTCACCAACTCATGGACATCACAAGGAAAGGGAAACAAGAAGCCGAAAGGTACAAGGATCTTGAACTGGGGCCACATAAAATAGCGCAGGCAGAGTAGTGCCCTCGACAAAGAGCACTGTGAACACAGGATCTCAGCACACAACAGAATGAAACTAGGCCCTGACCTTATCCCATACTCACAAATCTATTCTCAATAGACTGGAGACTAAATGCAAGCTGTAGAACTACTAAACACCTAGAAAACAGCAACCGCTGGGGAAAGGCATCGTGATACTTGGTATGTGCTACTTTGAAGATGACACAAAAGGCAAAAGTAACTGTGACGCTGGCAAAGTCCAAAGTTCCTACAGAGCAAAGACAAGAGTCAGCGAGGGAAAGGGACACCATGGACCTGAGGAAAGTGTTTACAAACCATGCATCCAAAGAGCAGTTAAAGTCCAGACTGCATAAAGAACTCCTGCAACTCAATAGCAAAAAAGATTAAGAAGAATTTTAAAATGGTCAAATGACCTGAATAGGAATTTCTTCAAAGAATAAACACAAATCCACTCTATGAAAAGATGGTCCACATCACTAATCATTAACATATGCAAATTACAACCAGGGTGAGATAGTTCATGCCCATGAGGGCAGTTACTGGGTTAGTAAGCTTTCTGACGCTTCTTTTAAAAAAACTGAAATCACATAACGAGGAAGGGTTTTCTTTGGCTCCTAATTATTTTCAACCCACAGTTGGTCAGCTGCGTAGGTTTGAGGCTTGCTGGAACATATTATGGTTGGCTGCAGATGACAGATCAAAACTGCTCGCCTCATGGCACAGCCCTGGAAGAGAATGGTGGGACAAAGAAGTAGGGAAAACCCTGTCTGCATATCATGATGACCCGAATTATCCTCTGAGCCTTGACAACTAAAGGTTCCATGACCCTACTAGCAGAGCCACGTGCCAGAGACCCTGCCCAGCTATTCATATGTGGGCTTTTCAGGAACATTCTGGAACCAAACCAGCTACTCCAAGAAGACGAAAGAGGGGAGCCAAGGTGGCAGCTTAGAAGAATGAAGAACTTCACAGGTTTCACAGGGACTTGGGGTTGAAACAACCACAAACAGCTTGTCAATGAGGTGGGGGACTGAGGAAATACACTCAAGTTCAAATTGAATAGAGTGACTTAGGGTGGCCCAGAGGTCCAGTTATGGGAGTAGAAGACAGTCAGACATCATGGAAACAAGGAGGATGTTCCTCAAAAACACCTAGGCATGTGTCCAGATGAGATGGATCCAAGTTAGTTTATAACAGAGATATCATCTGCAATGACCCTACATGCCCATCAGCAGATGGATTAATAAGAGAATATGTTACATGCACAATGAGCATCTCATCAATGTGTCATTGGCAAGACAATGGATAGAGCTTGAGGCAATCATGTCAAGTAGAATGAGCCAGATTTTGTTTTGTTTTGTTTTGTTTTGTTTAGAATAAGCCAGATTTAAAAAGACAAATGCTGCATGTTTTTCTCTCATATGTTAATCTGCGTTTGACTGTAATTTGAAGGTAAGAAGGGAACTAGCAAGAAGGGGGACTACAAGAGAGTGTTACATATGAACAAGAGCAAAGTAAATGTTACATAATATGTATATAATACATAATATATATAAAAATAACATCAACATCACCTTGTGCTATTGCCACACACTAATTGTTTTAATTAAGGAAAAAATACACATGTTGGCAAAAGTATGGAGGAAATAGATTGCAATACACTGTTGATGGAAACAAAAATTAGTCTGGACACTATGAGTACCAAAATATATCACAAATTTTCCTTCTCTTCCAACTTCTCCTGGGCCCTCCTTCCCACCTCTCTACTAGTTTTCTTTAGTGAAATAATACTAGATGTATCAATAAACCATATTTTCATGCTCATGGGTAGTTGGCTGTCATAGGTTTTTTTTTAAAGCTACTATCTAATTCATCCATACCATTCCTGGACACACACCCGAAGGAACACAAGCCAAAATCAGCCTATATAAATGCCACAAAGAAACCCTTTCTGTATGATGACTATAGAGTGATTAAAATAAAACAAGAAGAGAAATCAGTGTTAAAGTGGAAACACAGATATGAGAACCCTTACATGGTGTTAGTGGAAACACAAAATGATACAACTGCTCTGGAAAACAGTGTGAGTGTTCCTCAAAACCTTAGAAATATAGAAAGCATAGGACCCAACAATCCTCCTCCTAGGTTGAGATGGAAATCTCTGGGAGTTCTGAGCTGTCCTGTGCACATTGCATCACAATAGCTAAGCTATGAGGTAAGCTCGCCATCAACAGATAAATAAACAAAGAAAAACTTCAGTATCTGTTTAAAATAGCATAGTATCCAAGCATTGTAAAGTAGGGAGGGTCATGTAGCTCAGTGATGGAGTACGCATACCCCAGCACACACTCACGCAAGCACACACATACACACACTCTAAAACATAAAAATATAGTTGAACACTCTGTTAAACAGTACAGCCACAAAAAGATAAACTCTGTATGATTCTCCTATCTAGTATGTAAAGCATCTAAATGCATAAAATCAAACAGTGGTCTCTTCCAGGGTTTGGGGGTAAATGGGAGGCTGCTAATCAAGGGTCTGAAAGTTTGTTAGATGAACAAAGTTCCAGGGACTGTACAACTTTGAGCCTACGGTTATGGTAAAGCATTGGTATTGTGTATTTGCATTTTTGATAAGAGGGTAGACCTTGTGTCTGGAGTTCTCATCACAAACAGAATTTATTTTTAAAAGACAAAGCAGTGTGCGGTGATGGCCATCCTGGGTGCCTCCCAGGGAGCTTGGTAACTACTCTCCACTAGCTCCAACATAGAGCTCTCGGGCAAAGGGACTCAGTATGACCTACTAAACTAGACATCATCGATACTCAGACACGGATTAATTTCACCTAAATGGGAAGCACATGCAGAAGAATTAAGCACAAGTGTCAAGGCAGTCAGGAGATTAGCTTAATCATGTCATAAAACTTTCAGTGATGAACTACAGCAGAAAAGGCTGGGTGAGTCAGACGTACTGCTGCAGGTGAGATTTCATGACCAATCTCTGGCATGTTTAGACCCTGACCACTTGTGGAAAATGCTTTGTGTGGGTCCCATCACCCCCTGTTTGAAAATGAGAAACGGGGCTAGATATTTTTTTTTCTAATTTTTCTAAGTAGGTCAGCTGTCCTGTGGCAAAGAGGAGGACAAAATGATGCCTCAATGATAGCTGCATCTGTCCCCTTCATCACTGGAGCACAGCTGGCCAATCAGACCCACGACTGAGGGACAGTGTGAAGAAAGCAGTTCCTCCAAAGACTAGACTGCGAGGGACCCCACACAGACAGGATGGCTGGGGGCAATGTGTAGGAAGGAAAGATCATTAAGCAGGGGAGGAGGCTGAGAAGGCTTGTTGCTTCATTTAACCTGAAGAAATAATAATAATAAAAAAAACTGTCCTAATCCTAAGTAATGCTTTCCTATAGCACTGTGAGTCTCCTTGATAAATGGACTGAAGTACCTTATGAGGTGCTGGCATTTAACTTCAGCTCGAGCGGGTGTTTTTACTTTAAATTTTGTTTATGTGAGTATACGCTGTCTATGTCCACGTGTGCACATATGAAGGTAGGGATTCATATGCAGGTGTGTATATGTGTGGATGAAGTCAGAGGTTCACAGACGCTATCTTCCTTGATCTCTCTCCATCTTATTTTTAGAGACAGGGTCTTTAGCTGAACGTGAGTTCTGCGATTGGCCAAATGAGCTGGCCAGTAAGCCCCAGGGATCCTCCAATCTCTACCTCCCCAGCTCTGGATTCCAGGACCGTGCCACCACACCCAGCTTACTTATGTGGGTGCTGGCTATCCCACCCAGTGCCTTATGCTGGCACACCAAGCACATGCTTTATGAACTGCGCTGTCTCCCTAGTCCCTCACTTACCTTTTGAGATTATGGCCAGAAAGACTTCTGTATTCGTGCTTACCAAAAGAACTAAGAAAAAAGCATTTGTTTGTATAACAGAAAAGCCATGGCAAGGAAAAGTCACCTGGGATGACAAAAAGCTGTAAATAATCCAAATGTCCTCAAAAGAGGGGAGATTTTTAACCATACAGCCGTGTATCCAGACTATGAAATGCTACTCAGTAATCAAGAGGAAACAACTGATAAGTGCAACAAATGAGTGGATCCCAAGGGGCTTACACTGGAAAGAAGGTAGACACTGAGGGCTGATGCTGTATGATCCCACTGGGTTGGTTTGTTTGTTTCAGTTTTATTTTTGGTGACACCTCTGGTGTCAATGGTGTGGCACAATCTTCAAAGAGAAGTTTCAGGAGGTCTTTTGGCACTGTTCATATTGATAGTGCTGTGACTCTTACCAAAACTCATAGAACGGTGTGCCACAAGAGTTTACCTTCCTATACTTGAGTTTAAAAAAAAATGAAGAGCAAAACAGAACATTTCTCCTAAAACTAAACATAAGGCAAAGACTTGCTATTTTCTGAATGTCATAAAACACAGAAACATCTTTTCACAGAATACCATCCACAAACACGATAATGTAACTAAGTGTTAAAATCACAAACTAGACTGTAATTTTTCAAAAATTACATGCAGGCCATAAAAACGTGTTTATTAAAAGCAAAGTGGTTGGAGAGACAGTTGTTTACTGCCTCTGAGCCGCAATAAGATGTTTACAGATTTTTATCCCTTTTGGGAATAGGGTAAATGAATGCAGAGTTACCTTCCCTGGGAGAAACTGCTAGACTTTGTACTCATTGGCCAAAATGGGATTTGTGACTTTCTGGCATGTTAAATTCAGCACTAGCAGGCTGCTTACCATGATAAACACTGTTTCCTAACGAGAGGAAAAGAGGCGGCCTGGGAAGAGAACTGCTGGGGTTTTAATGCACTCTCTGAAACACTCTGACACACTCTGCTGGAGAGAATAATCTAATATCGTCCAGAAAGTCAGGCTCAGAGTTCCATTCCCAGAAAATCACGTTAAAAATAAATGCGGTTTAATTTGGCAAACATGCACCAAGCATTTATTATATGAGGGGCACAATGCTGGGCACCAGGTAAACAAGTCTAAAGATGCAGCAATACAGATATGACATAATACACGCCTTGGGGTGGCAAGCACACTTGCACATGAAAACTGAAGTGTAATGATGGAACCATGGTCAGGATATACAAATGACCTCAGAGGAAAGACATTGACTATCTAACAGAAGGGCATTAGCCAGATCCTAGGACCCTTTAAAGTTTGTCTCCAGTGGAGATTAAAATGTTGAGAGGCAAACAGGGTGTTCCCAGGTTTGAAGAAACCATTTTTTTTTTGGCATGTACCACTACTTCATCCTATTATAGTTCTGAGAATACTGGCCAATTGATACCTGTACTTATATTTCATGACTTGGGAAAATTTTCCAACTGATAAAATTGCCATAGCCGTGGGGAATAATTATTTAAAGACACCCTTTCTAGCAAATACAAACGTTCCAAGTGATATATTGCTTTCTCTCTTTTTATGCTGGGGTGGTGATGGAAGTGGGGAAAGGGCTTATGCAAGATAGCCATGTTACCCAGAGGTTTGATTGACAGGTAGAAACAACTCATGTCTTCTGTGACATCTGTGATCATAGCTAGCAGAAATATATAGCTCACCCCCTTAACTGCAGTGATAAATGAGTTAAAGCAAACATTCTGAAGTAATGGGGTTTCATCTGTGCCCTGTGATTTCAACCTATCCTGACAGTCTTCTCAAAAGTGCAGGTAATCAGCATGACTACTTTGCAGGGCCACTCTCAAGAGCAGGTGCCCTACGGGAGTGATTCTAAGGCCTGCTGCACGCCCAAACATGTCCTCCCCCAAACATTCCACTTTCATTAGTCTATGTTAAGGTGTAGAAAAAGAAAGATGAGCAGGGGGGGTGACAGGAAAAGAGGAGGAGGATGAATGATGGAAAAAGGAAACATCAGCTTCCCAAGCAATTAACCGTAGCCGGGTGACAATCACCAAACGGTATGTGAGAAACTTCCCAAAAGCTTTACCTAGGCACAACATTGACAACTCAGAACTTTGCCTTAAAAGTAGCACTGAGGGCCAGAGAGATATCTCAGCAGACAAAGGGATGGACCACACTAGCTCTGCAAGCCTCACTAGTCAGGTTCAATCCCCAGAACAAACATAACCGGCTGGTTCTAGTGGCATACATCTGCAATCCCAGCACTTCTACAGCAGGATAGAAGGTGGAGCCAGACCTGCCAAGAAATGTGTTGGCCAGCTAGCCTGGGGCATGCAGAGTGGTAAGAATGAGACCCTGCTGTTTCAAGAAGATGGAAGGAAAGAACCTACTCCTGCAAATTACCCTCTTACCTCCACGTGCATGCAGTGACACACGTGCATGGGTTTACACATAGATGCGCAACACACATGCGCACACTATATAGATAGATACCATTGAGACAGACATGGTAGTGATGTCTGTCATCCCAGCACTTGGTAGAGACCAGGATCACAAGTTCAAATTCATCCTCAGCTACATAATGTTTTCAAGGTCAGCCTGGATATGTGAGATTCTGCTTTTAAATAAAAAGCATCGTGTTCTACAAGAGTCCCAGCAATCTAGCAGTCAACTTGATAGTCAGTCACCTCTGCCTTTCTTGATAAATGGCTAAGAATTACTCTAAATACGTGAGGGGAAAAGGATATATACATTGAATGATTGAGGACAATGACATGTGCTGAAATTAAAATGACATAGATGATGGAAAAAACTTTATACTTCCGGGGTCATATACCTTAAGTTTTGTTAAAATCATTGATTTTCCTTTGAGTAGCCTGACATGATCTGTTAAAAAAAAATGGCTTTCCTGTTCACTTGAATGAGATAAAACAGCAAAACCTTTCAAATAAAGAGGTTCAAAGCTTTGTGTTCACTGTAATAACACCCACAAAATTGCTCGGACCATCATCAGTCTGGAAGGAGTCACCCGAAAGTGAGCTGGTAGGTGACTGGCCACATCACTGCCAAACATAGGCCATATAGCCAAAAGCAAGTGTTCAATTTTTGCTGTATACACTTAAAGCACAGTCATACTGGTCTTAAGGGTTTGGATGTAGCTTTCCTAGTTACTGAATGTACATAGATCTGGGTAACCAAACACCAGTGGGCCAGGGAGATGAACGGGCTGACCACCCCTATACTGGCTTGCATTCTTCAAAACTACCTTCCATGGTTGCTGTGGAATCTTGGTCAAGGAAATTTCATTACTGTGTTTATTATTCTTTAGCACTGTTTTCTCTGATCACCTAGCGACTGCTGTGGCAAGTACCTTCAAACCTGGAAGGATAAATGTTGCAAATATGAAGGCTGAATTCCCCCATTTGTATATTCCGAGTTTAAATTCATCATTTACATTTTTTACTTTTGAAAGAAAATGAAACTACAAAGAGGAGATACTAAAAACATTTCATGCTGTAGATTTTAAAAGCTTTTCAAGGTGAGAAGCCAAAAGGTCCCTTCAGCAACAAATAGCAGAATTATCAGACAATATAATTAATATGCATCGACTGTTACTTATGAAACAAAGCAATATATCTAAGGAGTGCAATTACATGCAAGTGAAAGCATGCATATTAAAAAGTATGCATATTAATGAGCAAGAAACCTCACAAAGTTATGTAAAACATATGCCAAAAAAACTTGTTTTGTTTTTTTCCTTCAAAATTATACTCAGACAGTGAGAGCAATGGGGTAGCTCTCAATTCACTGCTGTATTTATAATAAAGGAGTATTTAAATTGCGGTGACAATGTAAACGCTCCTTGAGACCCTGTTAATGAAACCTAATCTCTTTGTCATTTGAAAAGGGCTGGTGTGCTCTCTGGCCCTAGATGCAAAAACGTAAACATTTCAGGCTCATATAACCCTTCCACATTAATAACCAATTATACTCCAAATGACATTTTAAGCCTAACATTGATTTATTGTTTTCTTTACTACAGCAGCAAGCAATGGTGTGTCAGTAGTTGCTCAGGGGAAGCTTGCCTCTGGGATGTGGGAAGAAAATATCAGAGTTTCTATTTCTGTTTATTTATTAACAAAACCACACCGAAATTAGCTTTGGTGATATTTAACAAAGACGCCACTGATCCCTTCCCAATCGGTATGTCATCTGTGAACAAGACAGGAGATTTGTATACATGGAAGAAAATGGGAGGAGGCAATCGTAAATGTTCCTTTTCTTGCTTTGATTGTGTAGCAAAGTACTGTGGTGTAGAATTGTTGACCGCATGACTTAGGATTATCCATACTAATTCCACAAAATAAAAAAAGGTTAAAAAATTCTTATTAAAACAAACCAGCTTGGTTATATAAATTATTGGTATAGAATAATAATTAGTGATTGTGTAAATATGCACACAGTAAAGGATAGAGCTGTTGCCTCTACTCCTATAGTATGTTGTTGCTTGTCTGTTCTAGGGGCTGGTTGTAGGGCCTCATATGTGCTAGACAATTGCTCTACCACTGAGCTATATCCTTCAACCCCTACAGCGAGTTCTTTAACATCCATGAAATAAGTCTAGTGAAAAGGCCAAGAATAAAGATTAGTCTTAATAAGACACAAGTATACACCCACCATCATGAATGATAAAGATCGCCTTGAGTACACCTACTGCCTTGAGATATTATGTACTGATACATAGTGCCATAATTAGCCAGCCTTCTAAAATGCTAATCTTACATCCCACATATATATATATATGTATCATGTACAATCTGTATGAGATCAGCAATATATGTAAAGAGCTAATAGTAAGTACATACCAAGCCTCATTATAAAAGCTGAATTGCCCAATATCCAGCCTTTCCAACATCACCTGCAGGAGTGAGCCCCAAAACTCTATGTCACCTCCTTAGAACTTTGGTGACACTCAAGGGTAATGTCACAAAGCCCCTCACTCTCAGAGGAAACCTGAGACTGTTCCTCATCAGTGGGGTTCTGCTTTGTGTATCTATTAATCTCACCATATCTTCCCAAATTTAGAACTCATGGCATTATGCCCTCTGAGAGGTATTAAATCCCTCATGTTCCACTTCCTTCTAAATACTGTCTTTAGCTTTGATTCTAAGAACTCTTCTCCGCCAGTCCCTTCAAATGATGATTAATGTGTCTCCCACATTCTAACTATTATTATATATCATTATTCCGGAACATCAGGTTTGTTTTGTTTTGTTTTCCTTTTTAGTCTCCCTTCAAATATCCAGAAAAACAACCCATGCTGCCAGACTAAGGCAATTAACACAGGTCTCTGTAATGCCTACAAGATTCTAATGATTATCTCACCATTATCTGCCCTTCTCAATTCATCACACCTGAATCTCCCACTAGTCTTAAGCTCTTATCCTTCAATAGGCTTCCCCTCCAGCCATTCAAGGTTCTATACCACTTTACTACCAATAACAAAACTCTATGACCTCGACTGCAGTTTACAGATAGCTGTTTAGTATCTCTTCCTTCACATCTCCACCATTCTCAGAGCAATTGATAAGAGACTCCGCAGGCATACATGGCATGTGTGGTATCTTACAAATCATGCACACAGCACTGGGCATCAGCTCAGCTCTTATCTAGCTCAACTCTTGCATTACACACTAATGTCTTTCTTGCTCTCCTCAGTGAAGTATTAAGCACATTTTTCTACTTTTTGAACCATTTTCGTATCAAATATAATGCTGTCTCTCGCAGAAGTTATTACATATTTGAAAACCCCAAGAGAATCAAATGGGGAAAAAATACAGTGAAAACAATATGAGAATTCAGAAGATTAACAGGAAATATTACAAAGAAAGCAAGATTCTTTCCATATAAAATCTTATACAATAAGATACCATTCATACTAGCCAAAAAAGTAAAACATTAAAATTAACTTAATAAACTTTGTCTGAGATCAATATGAATAAAACCCAATAACACAACCAGAAACACAAAAGAAAACTGAGAATGCAATTACATTGGCTTCAGAAATTCAACAAAGTAAATACGTCCATTCTCCTAAGGAGAACTGACAGATAGGACAGTATGACAATAAAAATACAGATGCTGGTGGAGGATGCTTGCTGCTGATTTAATTATTTTCCTTTGGAGCCAGAGAAACTGACCGAAAGTTCATACCAATGTAAACGTGCGAGAGCAACAAGAAAACCCATTTAAAAAAAAATAAGGGAGTGAGAGCTAAGCACTACACTCATGAACCAGATAGTCAAAACATGTTTTTAGAAATCTTTTAAAACTCTAAAGACTAGAGGTATGACTTCAGAGCTAAGCCCATCAGTAGCCAATACAATATGCTTCATTTTAAACACAACATATAAATTGAGCAGAAAGAGCCCAGAAACACATCTACACAAACATTAACACTTGATTTGATGTCAGTGCAATGCAATGCATTCAGAAAAGAGTTGTCTTTGGGGGTCTGGAGAGAGAGCACTGGGAGGAGCACTGGCCGCTCTTCCAGAGGACCTGGGTTCAAGTCTCAGCACCCACATGGTAGTTCACAACCATCTATAACTCCACCTCCAGGGGATTCAAAGCCCTCTTCTGATCTTTATGAGCAGCACCAAGCACACATATGGTACATACAGACATGTAAGCAAAACACCTCTGCACATAAAATAATAATTAAAATAAAATATTTTTATTTTAAAAAATATCTTCAATATATGGTGCTAGAAAACATTCTAACCACATACGGAAAAAATGAGTTCAAACTTTATAAAAAATTAATCCAAATTTGTTCTCAAATCTATTAAACTTAAGAGCTAATTATTTAAAACTGAAAGAAAATATAATAGAAAAATCAGCAAAATTTGTTAGTGGGACACAAAATTATAAACATTAACTATAAAAAACTTTATTATAACTAAAAATGTTCCTTTTGCTGCTCAAAAGGCACTATGATAGACTGAGAAAAAAAATTGAAAACAAAAATCCCATAGAAGACTTGGAATATTTCAAGAAAATGTACAATTCAATGCAAAAGCAAATTCAATTTTTAAGTGAGTAACTAAATAGTTGAACAGGCATTTCACCAAAGATAGACATATGGCAAGAACAAAAGAGAGAAAAAATAATGCATGAAAAAGGATGTTCATTGTAATTTGGAAAAAGATTAAAATCAATTTTAAAAGTTGCTATGTACCTCCCCATCAGAACGGCTGGACCCACTCAGCAGTGTCTAGAACCCACGTACTCAACCCAGGGTGGGATGGAAGATGGCACAACTGCTTTGAAGAGCAGTTTCCAGGAAAGTTAACCTCACCTATTGCTTGACTCAGTCGTTGTAGTCTCAGGATATTGGAGGATATGTTTGATTTTCGTAGAGAAAGAGCAGTGTCAAATGGCTATCTAGGACAGTGACCTGACAATAACAAGGCAAGATCGTGGAGGATACTGCGGCACATCATAGGTTTAGTTATGTCCATTTTTCCCTACTCAAAGCTTTATACATGGATGTTCACAGAAACTTTATTGTAATAGTTAAAAACTAGAAATAACATAAAATACAATATGTAGACAGAGGAACAGTGGTATCCATATAATGGAACACTACTGAACAATAAAAAGTAGTATTGATGCACATGCCAAGATGAATGAATCTCTGAGTGACTGGGTTAGATAAAAGATACCAGAGAGGGATGTACATTTTATGTTTTTATATATAAATGTAATCGACTCTATATTGACATAAAGTAGGTAAAGTAGTGCCTGGGGGTGGGGGAGGCCAAAGCCACAAGAAGGAAAAGGCCAAGGACAAATGGCCAAGAGAAACATTGACAAGTTAAGAACATCCATGTCTTGATCATGGCTATAAACATATTCACAATCAATCAAATAACACACAAAAGCAATGCAATGCAATTTATGACACCCAGTAAGTTTGTGACACCCAGTAAGTATGTTTTAAGGTATCAGTAATTAAAACACTGATGTTGTATAAAGGAGGTGACATCTGAGACAAGCTGGGGGACGTCTGAAAGTGAAGGCATGATGCTACTGGGAGGGCTAGCTAACCAGCCAGGGCATAAACATTACATCCATGTGTCATGCCTTAGGATTACAGTTCGTGCCACAGTGGCATGGGCACACATGAGGATTCTTTTTTAATCTTCGCCTGAGGAAGGAAGGAAAAATTCTATTACTGAGCCAATAAAAGAAAAATTTGTAAGTCTGACTAAAATAAAATTATTCAGATGGCAAAAAAAGATACCATATATAAACTCAAAGGACAAAGAACACACTGGAGGGAAGAATAACTGTGGGCAACGTTGCTAAGAATTAGCGTCTCCAGCTCCTAAGACACAGAGGAAAACCAGAAGACAAATGAGCAAACAACCAAAGTAGCCTGATCTGTGTACAGTGTTTAATACACACACATACACTTGGCCTTCTAACAAACATGCAAATTGATTTCTTTTTAAGGCAGGGTCTCACACACCCCAGGTTGACTTCAAACTCATTACGTAACCTTAAGCATGACCTTAAGCTTTGGCTGTCCCTGCCTTGCACAAACTAAGTGTTGTGATTACAGACGCACACCACTGTGGCCAGTTTACACAGTGCTGGGGACTGAGACCAGGGATTTGTGTTTGTTGGGCAAGCATCCTACCAGCAAAGCTACATCCCTAGCCCTTAAAACCACATTAAATATTTCCTTCTGTGTATCAGTTTAGAAAGACAACTGACATTCAATGACAGCTGTTCTTGCCGGCTATGAGAATGCAAGCCAGTACACAATGTTGGAAGGCACCTCACCGAAATCTACACAGGTTAGAAATGCATGTCGTTTTCAATCTTAAAACTGTCGTCTATGGATAAAACTGGCTCATCTGAGAAATTGTGCATGTACATATGTTTATATGTGGCAGAATATGAAAACTGATTGAAATAGATCGATGGAAGAATGATACTAGAGTTTTGATAATCTGCGTAACTGAAGAGTGGGTAGTCATTAAGATAAGGATAAGCTGTCTCAGAGGGCATATGTGGGTCATCTCCAACTTGTAGCAGTGAGTGAGAGAAACAAGCTGCAGGAGAATTTTGTAGCTGTTACTTTCTGAGAACTGATGGGTAAGAAATTGTGTTTATGCCTTCCTATAAGCATAGTCTCTGGAAAATATGTTATGAAAACAAATAACTTTCATTGCCCGATGGAGCTAGGGTATGTAAATGAAAACAGTAGAGTCAAGCAAAGTATCATCATATGTTTTGTAACATACATATGTGTGTGAAGCATTTAAATGTATGCAATCTAGTGAAATCAACGTACATTTGTCTGTCTAACCCAAAAAACTTTATGTCCATGAGGAAAGTCATTTGTTTATACACTCAGCGTGGTATCTAGGGTACTCAAATATTTCCTAGCAATTGTTGGAACTCAGGTAAGCTTACTTCTTGCTTGCACACATTTGACCGTTTTTGAGGCCACTGTGATAAATGATGTCTCAGACGTCCTTACACCTCTAGAAGAGGTTTGAGATAGATTTTTCTCTCAGGGAACGGATACTGAATGGTGTATGGTTTGTTAACTGTATGGTCTCTGTTACAATACCTAATGCTAATAGTACAAAAGCAGCCAAGCCTGTCCAGTAAGCGAACAGGCATGCTGTCTTCTCACAAAATGGCCCTCATGAAAACAGGATGGTAGCAGATTTGGTCTGAGGGTTTAGTGAGAAGCCCTGATCTATAAAATTATGTTTTCTGATTTTTTTTCTTTTATCAACTGAACCTCAAAAGGCATACAAGGTTTGAATTTTAAGTGTTAAAAATTTTTTAAAGTAAATAACGTATACATCTTTACCAACTTATCCAAAGGAATAAAATTTAACTTTTGATCATGGACCTGAATGAGGGACGAGAGCAGCCTAGGGGGTTACCAAAGGAGAGCTATGCAGCAGGAGATTTGTGGACTGGGGATAGATTGCCTTCAAAATAAGTTTAGGGCTGTAGAAATGGTTCAGTGGGTGAACTGCTTGCCACAAGCACTGAGAACCAGAGTTCATATCCCCAGAACCCATGTATAGGCACTCTGCCTATAACTCCAGAACTGGGGAGGCAAAAACAGTATCCTAAGACCACTGAACTGCAAGCTCTGGTTTGAGAGAGAGAGAGAGATCTCAGTACATAAAGCAGAGATTGATGAGAAAGGCATGTGATGCCGGCCTTAGGCCTCCACACACATGGGCATATGGGCAAATACACATGTGTCAAACACATATGAGAACACTACACCTGTGTATGCAAAAGTGTCATTTTATTCATTTCATTAAAGTAAATACTCACCCACCATAAAACACTAGATATTCAAATTATCTACTTTTCATTATATAAATACACATCGCTTAAGTGTGCGGGCCTGCGGAGTGCGTGAAGCACCTTGTACACAAGCACAAAAACCTGCCATGGTGCTGCACACTTTGTAACCCCAGGGCCTAAGAGGCAGGGACAGCCAGCCTCCCCTAATGGGTATGATTCAAGTCAAGGAAGGCCCCATCTCAGATGGAGGTGGATGGTACTTGAGAAGTCACATCCCAGGTGGTCCTCTGCACATACACACACACATACACACACACACACACACACACACACAGACGGGGGGGCGGGGAAGGGGGAGAAGATGGAGATGGTTATTGAAATTACTGTAAGAGGTCCTGCTCAATCATGAGAAGACCACAAGAGACATTAAATGGTTTATTTTTTCTAGTTCCAACTCTACCACTAATTATGTGACGGACTGATTTGATTTGCTTTATTGTTTTATGTCATAGGAAATGGGCTAAATATAGCTCCTTCTACTGAACTAACATTTGGCAATATCCAAAGTGGTTTGTGGCTGTTGTACCTGGGAAATATGATCGCCCCCTGTTGAACAAAGGTAAGCGATTCTGCTACAGTCTTACAATGCAGACAGGCAGCTGTCACCATAACTACAAAATCCTAAACGCAAGCATGAGAAACCCTATGCAAATAGAAAACACTTTTCTGCTTTCTTGAAGACGCTCAATGGTGATCACAAATTTATTAGCAATATTTTCAGGTTTTTTGGCTTGCTTTCTCTTTTTTAAGCTGCATCAGACCTTATCAGAGAAGTTTCTTTGTGCAGTGAACAGCGGCTGACCCAAATTTTCCAACTGGCCAAAGTGTGGTGAAGTACCTGTGGAGTACTCAGCCACAAATGGAACATCTGCTTGGTACCCTAAGTCCCACAGCCAAACCCAGGGACCATTCTGGAAGAGGAAACAGAAAGATAAAAGAGGCAGAGTTTGGAAGGGTCAAAGGGGACCATAGTGAAACAATGTCTTCACCATGGTCGGACTGCTGAACTTGTGAATGCATAGCAACTGTGGCTCTCTGCACGAGACCTGTAGCCAGTCAATACTCCAGCATGGAAGGGGAGGGACCGTGAGCCCCATCCCTAACTGAAGAGCTGTAGACAGCTGATGGCTTCTGGAGAGGGGCTCAGTTCTCTTTAAGGGTATAGCTTCTTGTGGATAGAGGGTAGCCCAACATACAGGAGTATATGTGCGACACAAATTGTATCAGAGGGTTATTAAACAAAAACAGAAGACAAAAAGTGGGAGGCTAGGGAAGTGGGGGATGGAACTGGGAAGAGTTGAGGAGAGTAACAGGGGACATAAAGAGGGTCAGAAACCTCACATGCAATTCTTAAAGAATTAATAAAAATCATTTAAATAAGAATAAATAAGCTGAAATAAAGGGCATTTTGTCTTCCTGAAAATAAATGTGTAAGAGTAGCCCACAATAGAAGTGAACCAGGAGTTAATGGCCTTAAGTTTACCACAATATTCAAAGAAGTTGAGGTAACATTTATAATCTCAGTGTTGGTATCGTGCCTCATTTAGTTGTTGAAATCTTAATTCCAGAGGAATTGATATTGGAAAGAAAAGTCCTTGAGGAGTTCAGGGTCATGAGAATGGAGATCTTAAGAATGGGGTTTCTATCCTTATAAAAGAGGCCAAACACGCCTCCTTCACTCCTTCCACCATGGGAAATCAGAACAAGAAAGCGTGACTTACAGTAAAACGGAACACTGGACATCTCGACTCTGACTTCCAACTTCCATAGTTTCTGCTGTTTCTAGCTACCCAGCTGGTGCCATTTTATTAGAGCAGCCCAATGGACCATGAAAGGGAGAGAACAATAGTCACCTCTGCACTGTCTAACAAAACAACAAAAACAAGACAGAACCACCTTCCAGGGAGGTCAGAAAAGTCACTTTCCCTTCCCCGATTGTGAGGGAGGCTGAACTGACAACCACTGAGCTTTCTCAACTTTTATAGTGGAGGCTGGGAGCAGAGGAGAGAAATGGAAATTTTGGATCATAGGTTAATCAGCTACTACAGCCTGGTCTAGAGTCAACCAACATCTTTTCATAAAAATTAGTAAAAAAAAAAAAAAAGCAATAACTAAGTGTTCCTCAGAAAGGGTTTTTGTGCATTTCTTCCAGGTAGAGACGAAAAGGTGTATAAGGCTTAAAAGGCTCACTAAGTATTACAGCCAACACAATTTTAAAATGTGACACCCACTTCCTCCATTTGTTGGCACATTTTGCTTTATATATGTTATGCTATAGCTAGATATTTAGGTGTAGAGTAGACAAAGGAAACCGATAAGCTATGTACTCCTCTTTTATTATAAAGCCAGAGACAAACTGAAAAGCTATCCATCAGAAACCAACATCATGAAAAATCTTGGAAACTCTTCAGGGAACATTTGGGAAAGCAGTTTAATTACAGAGAACAATCCCAACTGCTGGCAGCGAAAGCCATTGCTGACTAACCTCCTAGGGTCCTACAGAAATATTACAGTCTTGATAAGGGAAATTCAATATATGCCAAAGCTCAGAGATATATGTTAGAGCCCATAGGTGTGATGCTTTTGCATTTGTACAGAGCTGTCCAAGGCAGTGTATAAATCTAAGAATCTTTGACTTACATTTAAAATGAAAGGGGTATGATTACAATTCAGCACACAGACAAAAACAAGCCCTCTTCCTCTGGGGAAACACATATCCTCGCAAATCTAGCATACTTTAATTTGGATTTCTGTTTGGTACATAAACTATGTAGACCCTGCTGAACCCTACATAGTTCCCAGTAGACGTAATATATTCATATTTTTCATATTGATCTGCAAAGATCTGGCCTCTACTGCTGCTGCCGAGAAGAAAAGCTTATAAACCAGAAAGTTTAAATGTATGTAGAGCAGTGAGGAGAGAGAGGGAAGGGTGTTAGTTAGGAGGAAGATAATGGTGTCCTCTTGCAGAGGACCTGGGGTCACTTTCTAGCACCTATATGGTGGCTCACAACTCCAGTTCCAGGGGATCTCTCACCCTCTTTTGGTCTCCTCAAGTGCCAAGCATATATGTGGTATACAACCTACCTCCAGGAAAATGCTCAATACACATAAAATAAACATAAATAAGTTGTTTTATGAGTTAGATATATTAAAGAAAGAGATGATGAGAAATTCACTAGAGGGAACTTCAGAACAGCTTAAGAGCTGGACCTGCTGAAGCCTCCAACTCTCTTCAGTGTAGGGTGTCTAGAGGAATGTTCTTCAGTCAGAGAAACTTCACAAGATGAGCTTGAATCTCTCATCTCAATACTTTCCCAATGAAATGCCCTTTAGACTGACATCCAATAACTGACTGAAGTATATATTTAGAAACATGTAGATAGATTGTTTTCAGTGTTTACAGAGGGATACGCGTTTGGGGTTCAACATTTTTCTTTTGCACAAAGAGTTTATTTAACCAATATATGATATTTTTTTTAGTACAAAACCACCCTGACGAGCATGTGCAAGCAATGTCCGTGGGGAATTTTGGACACTGACGAGGAAACTGGGCCATTATGAGATACTCCTCAGACAAGGCGCCTCATGCATTTCCTTTGGCATTCAACATACTTCTGTCTGTTGTCTACAGAAACCAACATGAGTTCCTCTGCTGCGTTTACGTTATCTGACTGTACCTGCCATGAAAAAGAGAACTAAGAATGCATATAAGGCATGAAAACCTTAAGATATGACCTTTTATGGAAAACAGGTATTAAACAAAATAGGTATTAAAGTATGTGTCAAGGGCTTGAGAGATGGCCCAGCCATTAAAGGCTAGTCTCACAACTAAAATATCAGAAGTATTTGTCAAATATGTTTAAAGTGGCAGTATAAAAATGCTTTATTATTGTAAAGATTATGTTCTTTTTAAAAAATCAGACCCCATTACACAGTGAAAACAGCCGAGAAGTTCAGCTCAACTGCCTTGTTTCAGTGCTGGTCTCTCTTGCTTGGGAATGTCTCCAAAACTCTTAAGCCTCAGTTTCACCTCCACAATATGCTCATTGTGACTTGAAAGCCTACCTTATAGGGAAGCCATGAGAGTTATATCCTATAGTCTCACAAAAGTGTCACAAACCAGAGAGCATCACGCAAAGATATTACTGATAAAATCAAATACCAAGAAGAACGTTGCTGCATTTTTATAAGCATTTGTAACACTTTCTCTTTTAAAAAAAATCTTCAAACATATTTAGAGGGACTGGAGGGATTGTACACTTAGGTGGTTAAGAGTGCACACTTCTCTTACAGAAGACAAGATTGCAGGTCCCAATACCTGTGCCAAGCAGATTACAACCACCTGTAATTCCAGTTCTAAAGAATCCTACACCTTCTTCCAGCCTCCATAGGCACAGAACTCATGTGCACAAATCAATACATATATACATAACTTAAATATATAATAAAATACATATGAATACATATTTAAAAAGCATTATGTGAATACGAGTAGCATGTGTGTGTGTGTGTGTGTGTGTGTGTGTGTGCATGTCTGCTCTCACCCAAGCATGCACATGTGCATGGCTTTCTCCATCTCTCTCTTTCCACCTGACTTTTTGAGACAGGTTCTCACACAACCTAGAGCTAATCATTTTGGCTAGGCTGCCTTGCCAGCCATCCTGTGTAATGTGAGGGGTGTCACAGATACATACCACCATGCCCAGCTTTTTACATGAGTGCCAGGGATCCGAACTCAGGTCCTCAGGTCTGCACAGCAAGCCCTTTACCCATGAGCCATCTCTCTGGGCCAGTATCTTCTTTGTTAACCAAAGGAAAGGAGACAGCAAGTTCAGAGTTTAAGGTTTCTGGGTCACTTTTAATAGGATAAATAGGGGGAAAGTAGGATTTAAAAAGTGACAGGTCCAAACTTACTATAAACAATTTAATCCAAATAACAAGCCCAAAATGTTAGCATACGCTGAAGCAAAAGAAGGCCTAAGTCATGAGTAGAGCTCAGAATTGATTAACAGAGCAACCACACACTGGAGTAGATGCCGAGTTCCTACTCAGGACCCTGGTATCTGTCTAAAGTAGTGTTATTTTGAATTGTGTTAAAGATATAAGAACATGAGAAGTTTAAGGAACCAATATCTAAAAAAAGAAAAAAAAATAGTTTTCTTCAAAATAGACCCAAACCTTCCTAAGCCTAAGAAAATCTAAGACATGATAAGCAATATGAAATTCCTCATTCAAGGTTCTGAGGTGACCCATCACTACGCAAAGATCAGAAGGAAGAGTAAGGCTCTTCCACAGATGAGGCTTCATGAGATAGGCAGAGCCACAGGGGTGGGACTCCTACAGACGGCATGTTTGACAGATACTCATCAAATCAGCGCCTACACTATGGGTGAAGAAGACTGTATGGCATGGCCCCTGCTATACTTAAAAATACTAAAAGACCAGTTTAAGATATACACTCAAAGATGCTTCGGCAGGCGGCAATGAATGATGGGAAAATCAGACAGATAAAAGGCCTTTGGAAAGCATGAGTACTTCATGGGAAATGGGCATTGTAGACTGGTCCCCGGGAACTGAAATTTGATGAAGAGGAAAGCAGTCTCAGCTGGAGGTCCCTCGATAGCCAAGGATTCCGCATCTCGGATTCTACTAATCACAGAGTGAAAATATTCAAAGTAAATTCTGACAGGCCTAAAAAGTCGAATTTGGATGTGCATGCTGACTTAGTGCAAACGAAGTGATACTCAAACACTGTAGAGTGAAAATTTGACTTAAAGGGTATGGAGTATGTGCACACATTATACGCAAAACTGACACCATTTTTTATTGATTTTTATTGAGCTCTACGTTTTTCTCTGCTCTCCACCCTGCCTCTCCCCTCCCCTTCAACCCTCTCCCAGGTCCCCATGCTCCAATATACTCAGTAGATCTTGAAAATGGACACCACTTTACATAGAGGACTTCTGGATAAAACTCCATCCCTGCCAATGTTAGAGGAGAGGCTGGGGGTCCTCNGCCAATCCACTGTGGATACTGAAGGGACCAATTCCTGTTGTGCTATCTTGGAAGGAAGTTTTAACAAAGTGCTTCCATGTTCACTTTTCTTTTATACTTTGTGACTTTTTCCTAACTCAAATAGGTTAAAAGTCAATAAGAGGAAAAATGTCAAGAGCTAGAATCTTGTAACCTCCAGGGCTTGGGATCCTAAGTAACAAGTCCATTAGCCTCACCTCTGTTCTCCTCTACTTGATTACCTTTCAGAACCAAGAGTTCACACTTTTATGAAGCAATTAATTCCTGATCCTGTTTCTGAACATTTTACAAATATGAACTAGAGGTCACTGAAGTGTTTTAAGTACACAAGCTAATATTTCAATTTCCTGCCTGTGAAAACATTGATAACTCAGGGGGAATCATCTGCATAATGAAACTGAAGACTTCCATAGAACTTCGATTTCAAGCTCAGCTGCACAGAAGGACACCAAGATCCCCAACTTGCCTAGAACCATAAGAGATTTAGTGATGCGACCTGGTTTAGGAATGCAATCGTCTGCCTCTTAAGATCCAGCCAACTCTGAGTCACCTGCAGCTAGGAGGGGGCACAGGAGGGAGTGGCTGAAGCGGGTGATGCACTAATGACCCTCCCCCTTGCTATAAGGAATGCGAACAGGTCCAATCCCGAGGCTCTCTTGTGGCTCATTACAACTACTCCGATTAAGGAAGGGCAATCACTGCCCTGCTCCAAGAACAGAGCTGCAGGACATACACATATCACCATCCACATTTTCTGATCCAAAACACTCTGCCTCTAGCAGGAACTGCAGGCTCTGTTCCTGGGCCTTAGAAAATAACACATTTTATCTTCACATAGGTTCCTTCCTCTCCCCACCCCACCCCACCCATGCACAATAACTTTCATATTAAGCGAGGGTGAAAGCTACGTTCTGTAACTCTCAGCTTTCTAAGAGGTCAGCAGTGAGAGCTGACACAAAGCTTTGGCTAAGCATACCGTCCCTCCTCACAAGATCTCCCAGCACCGTTCCCTCTTTCATCTGAACTTCAAAGAAGGTCCAGGTATCTGTCCTTTCTGCCCATGGAAATTACACATCCAGCACACACAAGCCAGTTCTGCAGCTGCCGTTTCGGCACAGGCACTTTCAAAGGAGACGCTCAGACACTGGGTACATTCTAGAATCCAGAATACTCCCTCGGAAATGCTATCAACAGAGCCAGGATGTTGCTCTGTGGTGGGGTGCTTGCCTGCCCGGTACAAGGCCCTAGTTTTATCTCCAGTGCTGAAAAAGAAATGACATCTCCAGACCTTTGGACACATGGAGTTTTGTTCTGCCATTTTGTTTCCTTCCTTGCCTCTCCCCTTCCTTGCCTCTCTCCTTTCCTTCCTTTTGGCCTTCCTGTGTGTGGCAGGAAACCAAAACAATGTCATTGTCTACCAAAAAAGGTGAATATGGTATGTACTCACCCATGAGTGGATACTAGCCATAAACAAAGGATATTGAGCCTATAATTCATGATCCTAGAGAAGCTAAGTAACAAGGTGACCCCAAAGAAAAACATATATAGATCCACTTGGAAAGTCTAAATAGACAAGATCACCTGACAAAATTGGGAATATAGGAGTGGGGGGAGAAAGGAGGATGGAAGGGGAAGAGAGGGGAGAAGGGGAGGGGTGAAGATAGCTTGAGGGAACAGGATAGCTGAGATGTAGGAAGGACAGAGAATGAGAGCAAGGAAAGAAATATCTTGACTGAGGGAGCCATTATGAGGTTAGCAAAAAACCTGGCTCTAGAGAAATTCCCAGGAATCCACAAGGATGACCCCAGCTAAGGCCCTAATCAATAGAGGAGAGGGTGCCCAAACTGGTCTTGCCCTGTAGTCAGACTGATGAAAATCTTAAATATCACCACAGAACGTTAATCCAGCAACTGATGGAAACAGAGGCAGAGACCCACATTGGAGCACTGGCCTGAGCTCTCAAAGTCCAGTTGAAGAGTGGGAGGAGTGAGAATACGAGCAAAGAGGTCAAGACCATGATGGGGACACCCACTGAAACAGCTTACCTGAGCTAATGGGAGCCCAACAACTCCAGCCGGACTGGGAAGGAACAAGCATAGAACCAAACGAGTCCCTCTGAATGCGGTTGACAGTTGCATGGCTGGGACAGACTGGGACCACTGGCAGTGGCACCAGGATTTATCCCTGCTGCTTGTACTGACTTTTTGGAAACCTATTCTCTTTGGATGATACCTTGCTCAGCCTACATATATGGGAGGGCCTTGGACCCTCCCCAAAGCAATGTGCCTTACCCTCTCTGTGGAGTGGACGGGGGTGGGGTGGGAGGGTGTGTGGAAAGAGTGGGAGGAGGGGAAGGAGTGAGAACTTGGACTGGTATGTAAAATAAAAAAGTCTGTCTTCTTTTTCTTCTGTTTTCTTTTTTAAATTTTAAAAAAAAAAAACAATGTCATTGCCTAGTTCTGAGTTCATTCATGTCATGTACAGAATCACTGAAAATTCTTTAGTGCCAACCTCAGTGCCTAGAATCATTATTACATTAGTTTACTTAAATGATGCCAATGAAAATTAATCTAAAAGCTTGCCTGAAGACATGCCACTTACAGTTGCTTTCTGTCAAACTACGTTTTTAAATATTTTTAACTAACCATGTTTTAAAAAATGTAGGTTTTAGTTCATTGAGGTTTTCAAAATGTACCGGATATTTTTTACTATTTAATTCTTAAAATATGGAATAAAATAATATAAAATTTTAGTATAATCAAAATATTCATGCCAATAAAGAACTCAAGGAAAACAATTTTAAGATGTCCCAAATCCTGCTATGTCTAACACTTGCATAGCATGCTAACCAGTCATCTTAATTAAACTGCATATGCTTTTATAAATCATTTCAGTTGTCATGAAGTCCTTAATGGAAAATAATTCTTCAGCTTTTTTCCCCTCTCACACTTATTTATATTTTTATATTTCAGTTTTTAAAATTTTATATAATATATTCTAATTATTATTTCCCCTCTCCAAATTCCTCTCAGTTCCCTACCTCCCTACCCAAAAACATTTATCTCTCTCTCTCTCTACCAAAAAAAAGCAAGCCAGTAAAAAGCACAAGACAAAATAAAACCAAAGAAAGGCATACATAAAATAGTAATCAAAATAAACAAGAAAAACACTAAATAAGAAAAAAACACCCCCCAAAAAGCAAAATAGGACAAAAGGTCTACAAAACTATCACTGAGTTCATTTGGAATTGGCCAGCTGCTCCTGGTCTGGGTCTACCCTGGAATGTGGTTAATATGTCCACTGAGACTGCAACAGAGAAAACTGATTTTTCTATTGGCAGCAGGTATTAATTGCAGATAGCTCATTGTTTTATGGGTTAGGGATCCCCTCTCAGCACAGGGACCTTGTGTTGCTTTTATCTGTACACGCCCTATACATGCTACCACAGTCTTATGTTCATATGTTCATTCACATAAGCAGTTCATGTATTCATTAGTCCCTTTGTGTCTGGGATACCGTTTCCTCTAGCTCTTACACTCTTTCTGCCTCATCTTCTACACAGAACCCTGAGCTTTGAGGGGAGGGGTTGATGAAGTATCTCATTTAGGACTGAGTACCCACCGTCCAGATATGGATCTCTGTGTCAGGTTTCCGTCTGCTATAAGATGTTCCTGTGATGAGTGCTGAGTTGAGACTAATCAGTGGGTACAGCAATGAGTCATTAGAAGTCATTTTATTGCTATGTTCATTTAGCACAATAGCAATAGTAGTGGGTTTTCCACTAGGGCTCGTGACCTATCTAGTCTCAGGTTCTTGGTCATTTAACACCATGAGGAGTGGGTTCCATCTCATGGAGAGGGCCTTAAGAACAATGAGAGAGCAGTCTGTGCCACTACAGATGGCACCAGCATATCATGCAGGCAGGTCACCACTGTAGACCACAGGGTTTGAAGCTGGGAGCTCTTGATGATTACCTGTCTCCTCCGGCAGTGTGCAGAGTATCTTCCAGAACCATGAACATTAGTCAGTGGGAATAAGACTTCAAAAGTTAGGTTCCAGCACAACTTCTCCATGTTTGCTGATATATGTAAGTGTTGTTTTCAAAACAGGGCGTTCCCAGAAGGTTGTGAAGAGCTAACAATAACCATGACCCTAGACTATGATGTGTTGGGGCTGCCATGGGGTCCTTTTGCCCAGTGATTCAACAAGGTGTAACCTATTCCTGTCACTTCAGGATTTCTTTGGAGGTATGTCTAGCTGAGGCATTGTCTCCGCTATTATTTGGGAGCGACTACAGTCATAGGTTCTCCTGTTACTTGCTAAAAGCCTTGCGTGCCAGCTGTCCTTCGTCATTTCCCTCCTTTACTCCTCTGTCCCACCCTCCCTATTTACTTCTCCTGTACTTTCTCCCCTGCATGACCATACCATATACTGGAACTACCCTTACTTGGGAGATCCTCTTCTCCCCTTAGCCCCTTACCAGGTATCCTAACCTCTATGACTGTAGCACACATACCAAAAGCTTAAAAACTAACATCTAAACAGAAGAGAACATGCATTTGTCTTTTGGCATCTGGATTACTTGACTTGTGGATTTTTTTTTTACCTATGTGTTTCACAATTTTATTTTTCTTAACAGGTAAATAATATTCCATTGTGCAATGTACCACATTGTCATTATCCATTCATCAGTTGATGAACATCTAGGCTGTTTTCAGTTTCTGGCTATTATGTGAAGGGGCGTGGTTTATCGGTAAATTAGGATCAACCAGACCAGTTCAATATAACAGATTTAGTTGAATAATTGGAAAACAATGAACTCACGTAACCAGGGTCCAGCGCGCGAAAGGGA